>OY744517.1:77355934-77403434 GCA_963556195.1 Sepiola atlantica
ACTTCAACTTAAAATGAGTTTTCTTACCAACTAGTTCCCTAACATATTCGACCAGTGATGTAAAACTTTAATCAGAATCAGGATCAAGTTTAGTTTTAAAAGAGTATATATGGTTTGTATATCTATCCTTGAAATGTCTATCGATGGATCCTACATAAGTACGGGTATTATTAGCAGTCATTACGTTACATTTATATACCACGCTCGAAACCATGCACCACCCCAGAGGACAATCATGAGCATTTCTACAATTTCATTTTGACTCAGACCCGTTGATAATGGTGTTGTTAGTGCAAGCATTAGCCTTATTACTCATCTCTTGTAGTTTAGTACTGTTATAACCGATGATGGATGAAGCTAGATTTTTGGAAGTGAAAAAGATAGTTTTACATTATTTTTATTTATGAATTTACCTATTCTACTATCTCTATTAGAATTCTTTTCAATAATACTATATAAAAGATTTTTGGAATATCAGTAAAAAATATGCTGACTATAAGGGTGATTAAACCAAATGGCACTACGTCTCCTATTTTCTTACCAGAGTATTAGATGGATGATCCACTAAAACAGGATTTTTATTATTTTGTAGTCTATTACCATTACTAATTCTAGAAACTCTATTTTTGCTTTTTCCCATAGCCCTATTATATGAAATAAAATTACCAGTTTTTCTATTACCCCCTTTATTACCCCCATTGCGATAACTACTTGTATCTCTATACCCAGATCTAGCGAAAGCTTCATTGTAGTATTGTTTATTTTTATTGAATCATTGTTCAATTTTAGATAATTTTGCTATTCTATTAGATATGGAAGGAACTATTGATTTTTTCACAAGTGGTGAATGGTTAAAGTTTTTATCTCTCTCTCTATATCGGATTTAAACCAATTACCTTCTGAAGTCGGGCATCTGTTCACACTATCTATATAAGCAAGCGCCCACACACTGTCTGCAGTGAGAGCCACAACTTTCCACAGGAACCTATGTCATGCACAACATGGTGTTACTAACTGCCATACATATTCTTGGCGGGAAAATAAACTTTGGGTCGTAGCCCCTGGCTACCGGCATCTCGACAAACAACACAAGTCACAGTCATGAACTTACATCTAAATATGGTGACAGCTTGTCATTTTTACGAACCGACTCACTACTCAAGTCCACACACATGTGAACGGAACAACACTTTCTCCGTCTCGCCTTAGACCCTGTTAACTAATGACTGTTCGTTTTCGGCAGGTCTACTTACTAGTGGCTGTTCCACATATTTTATCACCCCGACGTGCGAACATACTTTGGATACTGTCCCTTTTAACATTTCTTAATAGAACAACATTTTCTTTGTGTAGATCTTTGAACATTTCTTCTTTTCTGAACTTTTTTCTTTTGTGTGTTCATCAAGGCGTAAATAAAATCGATATGCTATGGATGGATTAACTTTTGTAGGAGATAATCTTGACATAAACTGCCAGACTATCTTCTATAATAATCTTAATAAAAGGATCGTCAATGAAATGAAAAGAAGGCCCTTCTATAAACAACAAATGATATATTTATTTAAGTGACCTACACCGTTAGGTGTAGGTGTAACAGTCTGAAATAGGACCTATTTCTTATGCGTCCACTGTGGCAAGTTGGTCTTAAACTAACCAATCGGCTCACAGGGCGTATTGATTTCAGCTAGTCCCTTGCGGACTATTTGCACTCCTGTTGAAGGGTGGAACGGATCGTCAGAGAGACCCTGGCCGTCAACCTAGAAGGAACTCTTCTTCACCTCTCTCCTGCCCCCACAACCACTGGATTTCCGAGCACCGCTCCCTGGGCAGTAAAAGAACTTTGTTTCCTTCCACCGGACACCAGTCCTACCTTTTTCTATGCTATACCCCAACGGTATAGGATACCCAATAAAGATCTGTTTAATGTTAAAAGAAGCGTTGAGTTTTTCCTCGTATGACTACCGTCTACCGTGCTTATACTTATAGTGAGGCTACGACTACTAGCCTTAGCTATTATATAGGTTGCCGAAAGTTAAAACAGCGAAGAAAAGAATGGAAAGCTGATTAAGGTTGGCTGCTGGAAGTCGTCTTGGAGCAGTATATTATCAAGTGAAGACAGCCTTGCTCAGTGTCTAGCCGACAGGAGCAGGAGAAAGGACGTCTTTCTTCGTAGGTGCCTAGACGTGGAAAAAAATGTCAATGTTTATAACCGCTACAAAACTTTGTCATTACTTTTGATATTGCTCTATTCTACAAACTCATTAGTCTTACGATGTCACTGTCAAACGATGTTTTTCTCTCGTATTGCCAGCACAGTATTAGAGTTAGTAGTGGTGTTTATTAGAGTCATGTTTTTTTTTAAAGTCCCGTTTTTTTTTGTTTTTTTTTTCTGCTAAAAGGGCCTCAACACCGTATTTTTTCAGCATCCCTCTTTTATTCTTTTTTTAAGAAGAAAAAGCATGACTAAAACCTGAATGTTACTACGCGTTCCGTCATACGGGGTGATCAATAACGCTTTTTGGTCAGGAAGTGAGTGATCATTTTAGGTTATATCTATATAGTAAAACGAACCCCGTACTCTAAAGTAAAAAAATATGTTATTTACTTTACTTTAATACTTTTCAGTGTGTTGACTTGTAATCGCAAAAAAATAAAAAAGAATCTCATTCTTATTTATCTTTTTATTGACAGCATGGTGGCAAAGAGTAAAACTTAACTCGTTTTTATCTTTTTAAAAAGTTTTGTTTATTTGGTAATTTGAAATTAAAATTTAGCTTTATCTGAATGTTTCTCTACATATTTAATAAGTTTGATGTAAAGAACGTTACTAATTTGACAGGAGGGTAATCTACATAAGGGCAGACACTGTACATCAAATGCTTGCGACGTAACAAGGATTCTCAAAACAGAAGTGGTCTGTGATTTCGCATTTCATTACTACAATTGAGCGGTTGACGGAAGGATGAGAATTTTGTTGGAAACAACACGTGTGTATGTGTAGCTCTCCACCCTAAGGAAGTCAAGAAAGTGTTCCTAAGTTGGTCAATCAATTACCCACACAGAAGAGAGAGAGAGAGAGAGAGAGAGAGAGAGAGAGAAAGAGAGAGAGGGGAGGGGTACACAAGAAAATAAACACCAGTCGCGGCTGCTCCGTAAAAATACAACAACAAATTGGATCGTTCTCTTCTTCCCGTCATTCGCGTCGTATATAACATCAACAAAAAGAAACTTTAGTATTTTTTTTTTAAAACATGTCTATTTCGCCGAAGGAAGAAGAAGAGGATAAATGTCCATGTTCATTGTCGTTCGCCTCGATCGAAAACTGCATCAATTTTCGAAGTGTGTGTCCGGATTCCGAGAATGGTGCCCCGGACTTGCCCTTCCGTCTCTATCGATCCTCGCGACCCGATCTGCTCACCCAAGAAGAGGTTGATTACTTTCTTAAAGACCTGAAGATAAAATGCATCTTGGATATGAGGTCCATCAGGGAGTACAAGAAGGCATCGGGTGATAAACTTCTCGACCAACATTTTAATATTTCTGAGGTAAAATTGTTATTTTATTCTTGTTGTTGACACCCCCCCCCGCAACTTTTCCCACATTTTACGAAAAAAAAGTATAGGAAATTACTTTCTTTTTTTTTTTTAAAGAAAAAAAGATGTAATTGTAAAAAATAATTTTTCTTTCTTTTTACATATTAATTAATTTAAAAAAAACAAACTGTTTTATAAAAGTTAAATTGTTGTTATGCAATGCCTAATTATTTTTTAACATTATTTATCACACCAGTAAATAAATAAAATTAAGACCTACAATATTTTTGTAAATATATTTAATAGTGCGAAGTCGTACGGTATGTATTATGCACGCATAAACCTATCGAAAAGGATTTAAAAACATTTTTTTTTAAGAATTGAATCAGAGAAGAAATTTATTTCATAAAAAATGAACTAAACCGACTTTTGCCAAACTAAAAACTTAGGTTAGGGTTAAAAAAACAACAACAAAAAACACAAAAACGGTTTGCTTCAAATTCTGTAGAAGTACCATTTAAAAAATATATGTATATTTTACGATGACACTTTTAAATCACTTACTGCTATTGTTTACTATTTTCAATTTCGTAAAAAGTAATTTTTGTTTTCAATAATGTTTGTTACTAAGTTAATTAAAACTAAAATGCTTTGTCAAAACTTTATAAATGACCCGTTGACCAATTATTGTGTGCATGGAATAAATAAGTTGCTGAAGTTATTTTTCTACTTTTTATTTGTAAATGGTCATTAAAAAAGTGAGTGTGTGTGTGTGGGGGGGGGATACATTCCTAATGTATGGTCGCTTTTATTTCCAATGAAATGGACCTTGGCATGATTCCCAGACAACTTATTTTGTATTAAAATCAGGACTTTATGTTGAAGATTTAAAAACTTTCAAAATAAACGTATGTTTGAAAGTTTTTGCAGTTTTAAACTTAATAAAAGTTTGGATCTATAGATCGAAAAAATCGAAGAAATAACAATTTGAGAAAATCAAATTCATTTCAAAACGAAGTCTTATTGTTTGGATTAACAGATTTTTTTATTTTTTTATAGTTTAAAATATTAAATTATCGCAGATATTGGCTCTTGTATAGATCGGGTCTTCGAAAAATGTTCTATTAATTGAATTTGTATGACTTATTTAAAAATGGATATTTTCCATTTTCGGAGAAATTGCGTACTAAAAAGAGGAGTTATCTGCCCCTTACACCATTGGAACTCTTCTTAAATAAATTTCGCTCGTGTATTCGATCTATACAAGAGCCAAAGTTTAATTTAAATTAATTTTTTGTCCCTTTTTCTCTACCAAAGTCAAAGTAAACAACCGAAAATTTGAATTTTATGCTTAAATGAATTGTATTAGCTGGACATTAAATAAAATACCTATTTGCTAAGTATTTCTTTTACCAAAGAAAATTACATTTTGGTACAAAATAAGTGGTTTGGAATTAAAATGCTGGTATCCATTTCAGTTCTTCCATTTCAATAACTAAGCGACTGTACATTAGGAAATTACCCAAAATATTTATATAAAAATATTAACTTTGATAAAACAAAACATTATTGATGGGAAAATTCAAAAGTACTTGATGATAATGGAGTTTCTGTTACGAGAGAAAGAAAATTGCTAAAATATATTAAGATTTTTTTTTTTTCTTCCTTCAGTTGAACGACGAAGTTTTTTGTCATTGCCGTCGAAGAATAAGTCTGTAAAATGTTTAAATTCTTTTTTTTATATCAGCTGTTGATGCAAGGAAACTTTAAAATTGGTTTCTTTTCCAGATATGTTAGTGTGAAATGTTATGGTTGACTTTTTTTTGGGGGGGGGGGGGGGGGTTAACGGATCTTATCTTTTTAAAAGTCCAAGTCAGATTTCATTGTTGTTGAAGATGAGTTTCTTTTCAGACTGAGGTTTTAGTTGGTTCTTTCTGCGGGCTACCCGCAGAAAGAACGAAATAAAATGTTTACTTGCTTTATTCGAACTACTGTTCTCATCTTGCTTGTTATTTTCACAATCCGGCCGTTGTAAGCTCTGACCTTCTTCAGGTGTATCTTTTCGGACTCTGGAACTTTCTTTCCAGTTGGACTTGGAAACCTGGACGGAATTTTGAACCGAACTCTTTATTTAATCCACATTCGAAACTTCGTCCAGGTTCCCAGGTTTGACTAGGAAGTTCCCAAATTTCGAAAAAATAAATGCGTCTGAAGAAGGTCGGAGGTTACATCGGCCGAAACGTTGTGAATATAACAACCAAGATAATAATAGTAGTTCAAATAATCCAATTTATCAATCCTCATCAGAAAAACAAAAATAAATTCCGGAACTTAAGTTTTAAAACACTCAGGATTTTTTTTGACAGTCTGAAAAAAGCAAACGTTTGTTACTGTTGAAAAGCAGACGAAACTAACAAACAAAACAAAAAGCAATCTATGCAAATTAATTAATAAGGACTCGTTAATAGAATAGTGGCGCGGTCGACAAACATTTTTTTCTTTTGGTTTCTAAATACAAATGAACCATAATACTCTACCTTTGCTATTAATTTTGATTCTAGCCAGAATTTCCTTTAGATCCGCCAATTCAAAATATTTTTTAATGTCGAAGGCGATAAAATAAAACACCGTCCCCCCTTATTATTAGACTCTAATTTAGAGATTTAAAAAAAGGATATCATATTTTAATTTTTTTTTAATTTACAACTGTAGGAAACCTTTAAACTCTCAATTAGAAATTAAGATGCTTGTACAGAGAAGCGTACATATGAAAAAAAAAAACGCTGAAAATCGCAGTTTCAATTAAATTAACCTGAAAACTCTCTGAAATACTTATGTATCAAGCAAAAATAGGTTTGTATACCGAAAAGTAGCAAAAACTATCGAGTAGAATTGTAATAAAAAATAAAAATCCGTTATATCGTTTAATCGGGTTCGGCCATTGATTCGAGCAAAAAGCACGAAATTCAGGGGGAGATAATCCAGTCTGTCATATTAACAAGTAATAAATTAATGGCATTCACCAATATACGATGAAACTGATTTTTATTTTTAATTAAAATTCTACTCGATCATTTTCTCTACTTTTTGGTGAGGATACGTATTTAAATCTGCTGCGTAAATATATAATACTGTTTTTTTGTGTGGTATTGATAATTTAATACGGTCGCTTCTTTGTACAAGCACCGAAATTAATTTCCGGCTAGAATGAAAGTTTGGTTATCTTGAACATTTCAACTGTTATGGCTACCAAATGGTTCATCTTTGGAAGCTGGTTCCTAATCTCAGGCTTAAAAGATAGTAAAAAAAGAGGGTGGTAGTGGAACCGTAAGCCTAAGTCCGGGGGTGGTTGCCGGTCAGATTAGGGTAAGCTTTTTTTAATTAAAAAAACAAAACAACTTTTAAGCCTGAAATTAACGAACACCTACCCAAGAGATTGAGCGCCATCTTGGAAGATGACTCTAACGATAGATCAAAAGTGACGGTAACAAATTCATAGATACATCTTACAATCAGTATCGACACGTGAAACTTATACAGGTAGATGGAAAAGTAAATTTTATTTCGTTTGGTAACAGTTATTTGTTGGGTTTTTTCCACCTCTTTTCGTAAACTATACACTATTGTCGTTTCGTCTCGCATTTCGATCGGTGTATTGATTTACTCCTCTCCAGGAGTTAGGCACAAGGCCAGTTTTTTTTTTTTATCTTACTCCCACAAGTAAGATGTGACCCAAGGTCGGGTCGGGAAAGTGGGGTTTAAAAATTGCCTGGGCAGCCCCGTCGGCATTCCCCGGTAGGGGCGCCTCAGACAGTAAGCAATAAACTTACTCCTCCCCAAAGAGGGGAGGCGAAGCCTGGGAGGGTGGACCTCCTAGAACTGCACAGGACAGACCCATAGACCAGCGTAAATCAAGCCCCGAAGGCCAAGACAATACCAGTCTATGGGGTGCAGTATCCATCGGAACAGATACTACACTTTGATCTTAGCCAAAAGATCGGTGTAAGGGCAAAACTAATATGCCGTATTATTTTGGCCTGTTTATTGGTTAAAGTCAAGTATTAAGGGGTTCTTCTGCTCCGACGACAGATGTAAACCAAAGACGAAAAACACATTTTTCGATCACGACACTATTGCATAGATGCCCCCTTAATACTTTTTGTTTTGCGAATACTAAAATAATACAATAAAATTACACTTTTATTTTTCATTAAAAAAATTCAACATTATAAATAGCGAAGGAAGTAAATTTTATGTTTACTTAGAAATTAAAAAAAATAAGATTAATTAAAAATATTGGGTCCTGAGTATAACCTTAAAATACATCCGGTGATGAAGCCCCAAACTGAGTCTTCGAGGTGTGGAGTCGCCCCTTATAACCATCAGATCTGCTCTGCCCTGAGATGGTGTTACTGTGTGTTTGTGTTCCCAAAAGGAAAAAAGGTTAGAGAATCTGCATGAAATCTAAAAGTGCATTAATATGTAAAATTTACTGGGGAAGACAATGGAAGTGTTCCCGAATCTCTAAGTGCACCCCTAAGGGGGCTATGAGTGCACAACCATCTTAAAACTTCAAATATATCCTATTTTTATGAAATTTAAATCATATGTATAACATTTCCTGAGGAAGACAATGGAAGTGGTCCCAAGTCTCTACGTGACCCTCTGTACTGAATATCTACATGCCTCCACTTATGAGGACAAAACCACCTTAAAACTTCAAATACGTATATCCGATTTTAATGAAATTTAAACCATATGTATAAGACGCTAATTCAGAGTTTTTCAGCATTTCAGCTTCTTCCAACTATATTAGGGGACGAAACAGGAGGAGGGGGGGCAGTAAAAACAAAGGAAGTAATTCGGTGTTATGAACATAGTGAAAAATTACATAGTAGTGATCCCCATTCAATCCTGAGCAACGTCTTCCTGCTAGTTTATATAATAAAAGTGAACGTACGTGTGTCCGACTTGCTTCAATAATCATGTATGAAAATTTAAATTTAATGAGCCGTAATCGCAAAATCTGATTATAATAAAAAAAAAGGAAAAGAATTTCTTTCACTTTTTAATATAGACACAAAACTAATCTCTTAAAACAGAACAAAGGGAGGGGGGCGAGAGAGGGAGTTTTGTCTTTTTCTTATTGATTAGTTTCGTTTCAATGATTTCAAGTAATGAATAAGAATTAAATTCCAAAGCAATGGCGAGTGGACGAAACCTGCTAGTTGTAATTATTTACGGGGTTCTCCACTTTTTAGCGGGATTCAGCTGTTTTTTTAAAATTCAGAATTATTCTGATAAAAGGTTAAATAGCTAGAGCTTTATGTCCTTATTTTTCCCCATTGGGGTCGATTTTATTTCTCTTTTCTTCCTCTCTCTCATTTTATCTTTTTTCTTTTCTTGTTTGTTCTCTCTTTCTCTCTCCGTCACATATTATCTTGTCTTGCTTCGCCTCATTTCTCTCTCGATCTCTCTATCTATATCTCTATATCTCTCTATCTATATCTCTCTATCTATATCTCTCTATCTATATCTCTCTATCTATATCTCTCTATCTATATCTCTCTATCTATATCTCTCTATCTCTATCTCTCTATCTCTCTATCTCTCTATTTATCTCTCTATTTATCTCTATCTATCTCTCTCTATTTATCTCTCTCTATCTATCTCTATCTATCTATCTCTCTCTATCTATCTCTATCTATCTCTCTCTATCTATCTCTATCTATCTCTCTCTATCTATCTCTATCTATCTCTCTCTATCTATCTCTATCTATCTCTCTCTATCTATCTCTATCTATCTATCTCTATCTATCTATCTCTATCTATCTCTATCTATCTATCTCTATCTATCTCTATCTATCTATATCTATCTATCTCTATCTATCTATCTCTATCTATCTCTATCTATCTATCTCTATCTATCTATCTCTATCTATCTCTATCTCTATCTATCTCTATCTCTATCTATCTATCTATCTATCTATCTATCTATCTATCTATCTATCTATCTATCTCTCTCTATCACTAGTCCTAACTTCGCAGTATAAACCCATCAACTTTCCTTGTAAGTTTGTAAGTATTATTTTCTTTAAGAGCGTCTATTTCGTCACTTTTGACTTTTTGGTAGATATTACGGTTTATTCATAGGTTTAAGGAATGTCTTTTATTCTATAACTAGCAGGGCTACCCGGCGTTGCCCGGGGCTCTCCCTCCTCCTCCTCTCCTCTCCGCAAGCAAAATAGGATATTGAGCACTTTTTCCCGGACAACGCCGAAGCCTCTGGGTCCTTAATTGACGAAGCCCCCCCCCCCGGTGCTGGGTCCTATACTGTAAAAGCACCCCCAGTGCTGGGTCCTATACTGTAGAAGCGCCCCGGTGGCTATACTGCAGAAGCACCCCCCCCGTGCCTGTACTGCAGAAGCCTCTGGATCCTATACTGTAGAAGCACCCCCGGTGCCTATACTGCATAAACACCCATGGTCCCTATTCTGTAGAAGCATTCGGGTCCTATATTGTAGAAGCACCCCCGGTGCTGGGTCCTATGCTGTAGAAGCACCCCTGGTCCCTATACTGTAGAAGTACCCCTGGTCCCTATACGGCATAAGAACCCATGGTCCCTATTCTGCAGAAGCACCCGGGTCCTATATTGTATACGCACCCCCTGTGCTGGATACTGCAGAAGAACCCCCCGCCCAGGTCCATATACTTCAGAAGCCTCCGGGTCCTATATTGTATAAGCACCCCCGCAGGATGAAGATGTTGATAATTCCCCCCACCCCTACCACCCGCCCTCCAAAAATTCCCCCCACCCCACCCGCGTCCCAAACATTCTCCCCCCCCCCTCCCCCCAAAGAACTATTTTTATTTTAAAAGATATAAGTTTAGGTTGCTAGGTGTGGATGTGATTGAGCAACCCTTGTTTCACTGTTATTGATACATCCGGACAGAAGTTATGGGATGACTTGATACAACCGGACAGTGCATTTTTATCAAGTTGTTACATGAATACATTGGCTGATTTCAAAATCACCAGTAAATAACATTGAAAAAGTTTCAAAAAACCAGACCCGCCCCCAAAAACTGGCCCCGTTGACCCCCGGGGACATTTTTTTTTTTCGTAATTTTGAGATATTATGCTCCCAGGTGTTGTCCGGTCCTAAAGATGTCGACTTGTCGACAGTTTGCTGAGTAGTTTTTGAGGAGTAGCTGGACATACAAACAGACAAACAAACAGACAAACATACAGACAACTGCCCTTTAGATGATAGTCAATATAACAATTTTCTATGTCCAAATTGTCAGGATCTAGCGCATACTCATTTGGGCTGATTGATTTTTCTCACTGATAACATCTCTTCTCCATTTTATTTTCATTTGATGTTTCCAATTTTTAATCCGGTTCTGTATTTTTATCTTCCGGTTGAATTGTCTGATTTTCAGGATAGTTAAAAGAATTACTTTCGTCATCCTCCGAATCTGTTTGTTGAATTTCATGAAAGAGTACACATCTTACTCATTTCATCTATTTTCCTTTGTTAACTTTTTAGATTTAATTTTCTTTCATTTTGTACGAGAAGAATACTCGTCCCAGGAGAGGTAAAATTAATCCCCCCAAACAGAACAGTTTTGCACCACTTGTGTCTCCTTACAAAGATTAAAATCAAGCTATAATCTATTAAACCTTATGTCTAGAATCCTTATTCTAATTTTGATCAAAATCCATTACATTTGATTTGATTTTAGGAAATGTCTAAAAATTTAAAGCTTAAGCTTAAAGGGTCTTAAGAAGAAAATGGAAATTCAGAGAATCTTGCTTAGTTGGTGTAATAACTTTAGATCAAATTCAATGCAAATCTGAAATATTTAAATTTACAAATGGGAGTTTGTGTCCATATTATGCCTCTTAAAATCCCTTTAGAATACTCCAAGAAATTGAAATTGGTGGAATGTTTATTAATTGATGTCTAATACCTATGGTTAAAATTTTACAAAAATCGGAGGTATCTGAAATTTCACTAAGGGCTTCCACTCCTCTTTACATAAAAGTAAATTGAACTAAATATAGCTCACATTACCCACCCTTACACCTGGCATCCTTGTTCCCAAATTCATAGTGATCGTTTAATTAGTTTAAGAGTGAATCCTATACCTAGAAAAACATAAACTATACACATACCTAACCTTATATAAATAGATAAAAGCAAAGCGTACCATACAAAAAATATGCAGATTCTTCATGTCTGGTATTTTGGATGTGAACATTTCAAAAGTAGTTTTTCCAGTTCTTCTGTTGAGCTTGTATTTCTTATGTAGACTGATGCTTTAATCTATATATTAATACAATAGCGTGCGTGTTCGTGTGTCACGCTTACATCAAAAGCTCTGCGCATACGTGCCGCACCTAGATTTGGAAACGCGTTCAAGTAACCTAATTTTCGTAATATTTTCAAGTATTTCCCTTTGACTCAACGGTTAGCGATGTAGGATTTTGTATGTCGGCCCGACTGGTTTATAGTTTGATCCCAACCAACCTCTAAGATTTTTTTTTTCTACATCGAGAAGGGGGAGGGAGGTAGGGAGCGGACGACCAGGAAGACACATATTAATACAATAGCGTGTGTTATTTTGTGTCACGCTTACATCAAAAGCCACGACCTTCCGAATCTTTGTATGCTACTCATGAATTGGAGCCAAATTTAATTTAATCTAAAGCATTTACAAAGTAAGGTTTAGTCGTCGAAATTGGAATTAGTCAATCGATCAAATCGAGAAAAATGTCTGATGGACGGACGGACACGAAACCGCTTTTATAGGTTAGGAACAAGATAATTAGTATTGAAAACATCATTTTGTGTAATTTACACGGGTCCCGCTAGTTGCATATAATTCCATAAATCTTTTGGTAATTTTGCTTGTATTAACAAACATCTCAACATTCCGAAAAGTGATCTTTGTGACCTTTCTGCTGTGACCTTTCTGGTGCGATGAATAAGCTGCTGAAAATGTTTCTTTTATTTTTAAGGTTTTAAAATCTAAAACAAGTGAATTCTCTTCCGTTATTTGTTCTTGGTCTTTTGACTGAACCATAGCATAAGCGTGCGATAGCATCTGCTGCTTGGGATTTATTTTTAAGAAAATAAACTGTAATGTTGCGTTTCAACCTTGTGTCACACACACACACACACACACAGAAACCGAATTGCTATAATTCTTGCAAAAGCATTAAAGTCTGCAAATTGTATTTCTACCTTGGTCGCTGCATGTTTTCCTTGTATGCACTTCTGTGTGATCCTTCCCAACCAAGGGAATGCTGCCTGCAAATAAGTTCGTTTGTACCTTGAAAAGAATTAACGGAAGACGGCGGACATTTATTCTACTTAATCTTGTTCCAAATAACTTACCAATGAGGTAGAAGGCAGAGAAAGAGAGTGATCGAAATCATTACAGAAATGATTAATTAATTATATTTTGTCAGCCCTTATCTTACACATGTATGTGCTCCCAAATAGACTGTCCTCTTCTTTCACACTCTCTCTTATAGCCATGTGACATCATATCTATTTCTATTATATTACCACAGTCTAGCAATCCTCATCTTTCATTCGTCAAGTTGACCCTGGCTGACCTCTCATTGGCTGTTCTTGTCTACTCACCAATTTTGGCTAAGATCAAAGTGTAGTATCTATTCCGATGGATACTGCACCCCATAGACTGGTATTGTCTTGGCCTTCGGGGCTTGATTTACGCCAGTCTATGGGTCTGTCCTGTGCAGTTCTAGGAGGTCCACCCTCCCAGGCTTCGCCTTCCCTCTTTGGGGAGGAGTAAGTTTATTGCTTACTGCCTGGGGCGCCCCTATCAGGGAATGCCGATGAGGCTGCCCAGGCAATTTTTAAACCCCACTTTCCCGACCCGACCTTGGGTCACATCTTACTTGTGGGAGTAAGATAAAAACTGGCCTTGTGCCTAACTCCTGGAGAGGAGTAAATCAATACTCACCAATATATCTAACAATAAATCATGAGTAATCAACAAAAATTATTGCATATTTTGATTTGTTTATCAAAGTTTGTTCTTTTGAACCTGCTAAATCAAAATGGATTAAATCCAGTCTTTTATTTGCCTTTTTCTCTGCATTTTTTATTCGTGTATTGATACACTTTGCGTTTGATGCATATTTCGCAAAAATATTTAGTTTTATTACTTATTTTCATGCTTTTTACAGGTTGTTCCAAATTTAATTTGGGCAGCGTATATTACACGAGTAGATCTTTCTATCTTTTCTCAAATGTTTTCCTTGTAATTGCTTGAAAATTGTGAGGCAACTAAAGATTTATTTCTCTTTTAAAACAAAGCCGATTTGCATTAGTTCATCGTTAGTTGATAAAATGCTATTTGGATTTTTTTCATAAACAATTGAAAATAGTTGACCAGGACCTTTTTGGGTTTGTTTTACAATTTCGAACAGAAAAAAAAGAGTGAAATAAATAGCAAGAAAAGTTAATTTTCTATCTACCTGCCTATTTTTTTTTTTTTGTGTGTGTTTTTAAAGTATTTTAAAGCGTTTTTATTGACATGTTTTATCGATGCCTTCTCAGTCTTGTAAACCCGACATTTTCAAAAATGACACCGGAGAATCGAAATGAAACCCTGAGGTCGTAGAACAACTCAACAATCGAAATTTAAACAAAAATACAGCTAATAACTGTCACTATTCGATCAAAAAATGTAATTTTCGACAGATTTGTATATTTTTATTAGCTTTATTTTTGTTTAATTAAAAAATAATGAGCAATAGAAAATTAACTTTTTTAAAAAAATTAAAAGAATCGTTTTTGGAATCAGAAATTAGACTTAAATTTTTTTAATGCCGATTCTGATATCTCCAAAAGTTCCTATTTTTCCGATTCCAATTAACCGTCCCAACACTAATTTCTACACCCAAAAGCTTTATGTCCGGTTTTCCTACACAGCCTTTGGTTTTAGATTCAACAGATTTTTTTCACTGACTGATTCTCACGTGTGTCTGTCCAACATTTTTCTGTCTCCTCGTTAATTCTTTTAGAAATCTATTTATTATTAATGCTTACTTATAACTAAAAAATGCAATAGTACAAATTACTACAACCAATACACTTCCGGTTTTTGTAAACATGTCGGCTACTTTAATATTGACTTATTAGTTGAAAAAAAAAAATTGAAAGGGGATATCTGACTAGGAACTAATAAATAAATTGCCTCAATCACAAAGGACTTCAACTAGAACTGAGGACAGAACAGATACTACACTTTGATCGCTGTCTGTAGGCCTGAGGTTTGCGGAAAGTTATTAATTGTTCTTAACCAAATCAGATATTTCAATTCAGAATCTGTGAGTAAAACAACTTTACTATAACTAGAAATACTCAGTTTCATAAGAATTTGGTTGCATTCAATAATTGAATAATACGATATTGTAATAATTCTATTTAACTTTCCAATCTATATTAAAAAAAAGATTTGGGAAAACAAAAAAAAGCTTACTTTACACAGGGATACAGAGAATGCTTAGGGTTTAAAAAATCTTTCTTTTTTTTTATTTTTTATAACTTTCACAAATTTCTCCACCCGGGCTACGCTGGGTAGGGACAGCTTATATATATATGTGTGTGAAAGTTACAAAGAAAAATAATTATTATAAAATATAGTCTTCCACAGCATTGATTCTAACCCACCCTTTTATGTTTTTCTTTTTTTTCTTTCTAATATCTAACTAGCAAGAACTTCTTATATCTTTCTCATCACTATTTAAAATTTACATCTTTTAATAAAGGATTGTTATATAATAATAATTTTTATAAATGTTTATTATCAAGACATGTTTCATATTGATAACAATCATCAGTAGCGTTGGTCGAACGACTTGAACCCTGGACCCGAGTAACTCCAATCCAACAGTCATATTTAAATGTGAGAGAAATAAACCCTATACATTATTTACAAATGTAGTAAGTCTCAGAAAATGTTCAATCTGTCATGGGAGAACTTTTGTAATATTGCTTAATTAGAAACTTTTCATGAGTCAGAATCTGAGTCAGTTGAGTGTGTACCGACTTTGCATTCCTGGTTTGAAAGGTATGGACATTTCAATGCACTAAATCAGGGGCGGGCAACTTTTTGAGAATGAGGGCCAGATGAGACTTTTGGAAGGAGATCGCGGGCCGGAGTGAAAAACAAAATCTCAGAATGACTATATTTTGTTTACATGAATAAATTGTACAAAAATTGCATTGAACACTCTACAAATCTGATATTTTTCTCAGGAGACTTCTGTATGTGATGTTATAAAAGGTGCCGACGAAGAGCCATTTTGGAATCATAAAAAATAATGATGGGGGAAGTAGCAAGTTGATCCAGCATTCGTTTTAACACACCTCACATAAGTTCCTCGTCTCACGTTTCCTCTTTGCCTCTCTTTTTATCTCAGGCCAAGGATTTGAAATTAATAGTTAAAAAAAATGAAGTATACATGCATCATCGCTCGCTGATGTTTATACATTTTTATCCCACTGTAAATCTTAATTGAAACCTACTTTTACGGCTATGTCACAAAATGATGAGTTTTACTGGGAGGTCCGCGGGCCGGATTGCAATAATAAAGCCTAGCAGGGTGACGGGCCGGACACTAAGCCTTCGCGGGCCGGTGGTTGCCCGCCCCTGCACTAAATAGTTTAAAGGGTGTGCTGCTGCGGCATAAATAAAATGTACTTTCTTAAAACCCTTTGATGCATGAAACCGTTCATATTTGTATAACATTTCCATAAAAACATGAATAAACAGCAAAGATTAGAAGGGATGGATGGAAGGCTGAAAACAATTCAGTGGCATATGACGGATATTTTTAATTGTCCCTATTTACTTTCCTCCCCATGAGGGCAGAGTAAGACATAAGGTCGGTTTTTAATGTGGGGAAAAATCCAACTCCCCCCCAAATGGGCATTCTAGATTGGGACAAAAATTAAAATTGCCTCTGTCTAGAAGGATTTCGTGTCTTACTGATTAAGGACAAAAGAGATCTTACACTTTGACCCCCCCTCCCCCCAGCCAACTTTTGTTATCATCTGTGGAATTGACATAAATAAATATATGGATTTAAAGCTTTGTATATATATTAGATGGCAGTGTTGTGAGATACGCACAGTACGATCAAAAAAAAAAAAAAAAAAAGCACCCATTAATTATGTACTTAGTATACGTTTTCTTGTATTTTCCAGAAAATTGAAGATATGTACTCCTCCCACATTTTTAGGTATGAGTAGAACTATAAAATGACAGACCTTTGGAATGGCAGATAAAGATAAGTTTGAAAGAGAAATTGAAATAAAAAGTAAAAAAATAACTTTTTAGAAAGTAATCTTAAGGGGAGGGGGGGGGTTATAATGAGGAAATAAGAAAAAAAATAGTTTTACCGCTTACCGGCTAGTATCCAGTCTAGAAGAGGAAAGTAGGTAGGTGACTCTTTGAATAAAAAGGAAGATAATTTAAGATTTATGCATTATTTTGTTATATTTGTTCTCTTCGTTTGCAAAACCTTGACTATCTTACCAAAAAGTTGGTACAAATATTTTAGTTCGGTGAAGCGTTTTGCTTGAAATATTTTTCAAATATTACAACCATTAAGCAACAAACCTAACAAATACTTGTTGAGCTGTCCTTTCGGATAATCAAATTCTGCTCGTTCCACCGATTGTTCTCAGTTCTCTTGTGGCGTTCATCGTCCAACCGCCAATCTCTTTAACCCTTATCCTCGAGTGGTCTCTGGGCCTTGATAATCGGTGACCCATTAGTAAATATATAATGAAATGGGGATGAGGTGATATAAAGGGTCTCCATATTCATTATAATTAAAATTTGGTTGTGATAAAAGGTCCATCTGATTCATAGATGAAATAAGCAGACGACATTGAAGCTTAACAGAAAATACCTTTTATTTTGGCAGTGCTGAAAAGGAATTAAAAACAGCTAAGACTCAATCTTTGCAGAAAGGGACGCCATTAATCTTTATAGATTTCATCCCGTTGCTGGTGAGTTGGAAGAGCCAGCAACACAATGTCCGGTTCATACGACTCTCGAAACTCCAACTGATTGAAAAAGCGGGGGAACAAGTCAGCATGTGTGGGCATCGTAAGAAGTCCAACAAATTGTATTCTTACGCCAAGATATTTGATTGGCTGATGGGCCAATTACCCAGTGGTGCCTGTGTATTTACATAAAGAGAAAATAGTACATTAAAATATGTGACTGCTGCAGAACTATAAGCAGAGATGGGGTGTCATCTGAAAATAATTTTGCTCTGGACTCGATTTTATATTAAAAAAATAAACTAAAAATAAAAATAAACAAGAAAACTGATTTCTGAAATAATTTCTGAGTCTCTGACTCGTCACTTAATGCTTGAGGAGTTATCTGAAAAACTTTTGATTCCGGAGTTTGTTTTAAGAAACTGACTCCTGCAAAAATTGCTGCCTCCCCGATCGGATTCTCTCACCTCTACTATTAAGCTTGAGAAGATGACAAGAGCAGCAGAAATGGATTCTATTCTCGCAGTTCTATGCTTTTTTTTGAAGTCTAATTACTTCAAAAGCCCAGAAAGTAGAAGATTTAGAATGTCTTTCTTTCAATGTTTTCTATTGTATTTTGGCTAATATATTGTATTAGCCATTCTTCCTATACATCCTTTTTGTTTAACACCAGTGACTTTTTTTCCACACAATTAGCTAATTACGTAAAAGTACTTTTTGTTAAAACACCGATTAATCGTTTCCTTGACCAGGCCATTGAATGGAATTGGTCAAATTGAAAAGAAATTCGCTAAACATCTTAGAAATGACCTCTTTAAGATTCAAACTACTTGTTCGTGTTTCTTTGGTCTTTTGGCTAGGAGCAAAGTGTAGTATCTGTTCTGATACTGCACTTAATCTTTTCTGTCCTCGATCAGTGAAGGAGAAATCTTTCTAGACTGAAGTAATTTTTAGTCCCAATCCAGAGTCTCTTTTGGGGAGCTAGATTTTCCCTAACATTAAAACCCGACCTTGTGTCTAACTCTGCCTTTGTGAGGAAGCAACTAAATAGGAACTCTGAAGATGCGTGCGGTCAATCTCTGCCTTTACTGATAAAAATGCTATTTCAAACTTGAGCATGACAGACCGACAAAGTTGCTATTTCAAACTTGAGCATGACAGACCGACAAAGTTGCTATTTCAAACTTGAGCATGACAGACCGACAAAGTTGCTATTTCAAACTTGTGCATGACAGACCGACAAAGTTGCTATTTCAAACTTGAGCATGACAGACCGATAAAGTTGCTATTTCAAACTTGAGCATGATAGACCGATAAAGTTGCTATTTCAAACTTGAGCATGACAGACCGATAAAGTTGCTATTTCAAACTTGAGCATGATAGACCGATAAAGTTGCTATTTCAAACTTGAGCATGACAGACCGATAAAGTTGCTATTTCAAACTTGAGCATGATAGACCGACAAAGTTGCTATTTCAAACTTGAGCATGACAGACCGATAAAGTTGCTATTTCAAACTTGAGCATGATAGACCGATAAAGTTGCTATTTCAAACTTGAGCATGATAGACCGACAAAGTTGCTATTTCAAACTTGAGCATGATAGACCGACGAAGTTGCTATTTCAAACTTGAGCATGATAGACCGACGAAGTTGCTATTTCAAACTTGAGCGTGACAGACCGACGAAGTTGCTATTTCAAACTTGAGCATGACAGACCGATAAAGTTGCTATTTCAAACTTGAGCATGACAGACCGACAGAGTTGCTATTTCAAACTTGAGCATGACAGACCGACAAAGTTGCTATTTCAATCTTGGGCATGACAGGCCGACAAAGTTGCTATTTCAAACTTGAGCATGACAGACCGACAAAGTTGCTATTTCAAACTTGGGCATGACAGACCGACAAAGTTGCTATTTCAAACTTGGGCATGACAGACCGACAAAGTTGCTATTTCAAGCTTGGGCATGACAGACCGACAAAGTTGCTATTTCAAACTTGAGCATGACAGACCGACGAAGTTGCTATTTCAAACTTGAGCATGACAGACCGACAAAGTTGCTATTTCAAACTTGAGCATGACAGACCGACAAAGTTGCTATTTCAAACTTGAGCATGACAGACCGACAAAGTTGCTATTTCAAACTTGAGCGTGACACAGATGGACAGATGGAGAATACAACCTTGAGATTTATTCTGGCAAAGAGTGGCTGCCTTGTTGGTGAACAAATCTTTCTTTTGATTGAATGGAGTATGGTTAGGTTCGATCCCAGAAGATGCACCCTCCCAGGCATTACCTATAGGGACTAACAAATATTTATCAATTGTCCTTCATTTTGTGAACTTTTTAGTCTAATATTTGAAAACTATTTTTACAGACTAAATGATTAATGATCTCTGAGAAATGTTTGAGTCACAGAAGCAACAAAGTTTATTTAGTAATACTTATTACTAGCAGGACACTGGAAATTACACGATCGCTTCTCTTTCTTACTGTAAAAATACTTGCCAGCTGAAGATTCTTTAAATAAAACGAATGTCACTTTTAAAGTCGTTGACGATAACAGAATTCTATTTATGACGTCTTATTCGATTTTGGACAGATTCATTTTGAAATTGCTGAAATTAAAAAATTTTTGGCAACTATCGACATCAGATGACCAATTATTGTCTTTTGCATATCAATTTCGGCGATTGGACGATCTCATTTTTCAAAGTTGGTGTGGAAGGTGATAATGTACATACAAATAAAGGTACACGTATATAATCTGTTACTAATGGAGATTTGGTATCTGTTTGTATGAAGCAAATATAATACTATTACTTTTATTAATATTCTATGAAAAATGCCAGTATACTGAAATCATATGCCCTTAATAGGGTTAAGATGAAAATGCATATACACTAAATGTACAAAAGCAAGGAAATTCCTAAATTTTTACACTTTTATTGTCATTAAGGGTATGCAAGCACAACAGGGCTATGTATTTTACTGGTAGGAATGTTTCTTCAGCGCACCTCACACACTTCATCCACTCATGCATAGAGATTTATACTGTAGTGATGTGATAATGAAATGGTTTTGTTGATATGTAGTCATACTCTTAATTAATGACAATAAAAGTGTAAAAATTTGGGAATTTCCTTGTTTTTGTACATTTAGTATATATGAATTTTCATCTTAACCCTATTAAGGGCATATGATTTCAGTATACTGGCATTTTTCATGGAATGTCACTACTTTTGTAAAGGCTATGCCTTCTCATAAGTTTTTGTAAAAATTTTTCTGGAAAACTAAGGTATATGGTAAACTGAAATTAAAATGCCATCAACTAGACCCTAGAACCTCTATCTCTGCCAAAAATCAGCTGAATCCATCAAATAGTTGATGAGATACAGGGTGGCACATACGTACATGATTTCATGATTGAACTTTCTGGATCTCTGGGTTGCCTTGACTAATGATGCTGAAATTCTACACACTTATAGAACCTATCAAATAAAAATTTTGTGCAAAGTTTTAACTAATTTGGTTTATTGGTTTTTGTGTTATGATTGATCAAAGAAATGAGATTTCCAGCATAGGCCATTCGTGAGGTCTATTAAGGGATAGAGCGCTCTCGCGCCTCCCTTGATTGTACTATCTTTCAATGCTTAATGTAGTATGTTCTGTTGTCATGATATAATTCTCCCAAGCATTACTGCCTCTTTTTTTTTTGGGGGGGGGGGCAGTGTAGTATGTTTGTTCTTTGCTTATCCCTGCCACTAATGAAGGAAGTACTGTTATGGAATACTCACAACTATTAGAGGTGGAGGCAGCTGGTACTACACTCATCACGGTGGCACCCTTACGGCCCTGTCGTGTTTCGGCACTCGTTGTAGTCGTATTGCTTCAACATTAAAGGGGTCGATAAGCCGTAAACAAACCAGCCAAACTGATAGAATTAAATAATCCAATAAGGCGAAAGCAGTGCCTTTATCATCAGAAGGTGACTTTGCTGGTTTGACCATGCCCTGCGCTATGATTCCAGGTACTCTACAAGTTTATTGTGGCAAAGTCTCTAGGCAGTCAGCTGAAACCGTAGCTCTCCAAAGACCTTGGACTCATTTCAGGTTACAACATCTATGACCTTCCCATGTGGAATCGAGTGCCTATTTACGATGGAAGAGTTAGACACAAGGTCAATTTTTAATGTGGGGGAATTCCAACTTCCCAAAAAGTGGCACTCTCGATTGGAGAATTAAATTGTTTATAGTTAAGGTAGAAAATGTGGGTCTGTTTGATTTTTATTAATCCACTTAAAATACATCTGTTACGAATGGAGATTTGGTATCAGTCTGTCTGAAACCGAAACTATACTATTAGTACAATAGTACAATTAATAGAACTATCTTTTAGTGCTCAATGCGGAGAGGGGGGTAGTGTGGTATCTGTTCTGTTGTTATACCATCCACCCAAGCATTACCTCTTCCTCTTTTTTTGTGGGGGTAGTATAGTATCCGTTCTGTTCTCATAAGGCCATTCTCCCAGACCTTACCTTCTCCTTTGGTAGGACAGTGTAGTATGTTCGTTCATTATGATACCATCCTTCCAAGTTAGCAAAAATATGTGACCGGATGAGGCATATATTTACTAATAATCTATTATGTATACAGGATGAAAATTCAACTAAGACAAAGAACATAATTTTACAAAACAACCGGAGACATTAAAAACTAACCAGTTTTAAAGAATAGCCTGTCTTCTGGTATTTCCGGTTTTCTGGAATCCGGATAACGTCCCATAGCTGTAAAAACAAAACAAAAAACAAACTTGTATTTCATCTGAATCTAGGCGTTCCTTCATCATGATCTGAATTCAATAAGCTTATTGCTTAATTTATATTCAGGGAAAAGTGTAAAAGAAAATAAGTATGCATATTTAACAATGATTTACAAGTAAAGAGGAAATATTTTGTCAAATTTAGTTAAGTTGGATTTTTTTTTTTTTTTTTTTTTTCGATTTTTCTTTTCTCTATCTATCTTTTTTCTCTATCTTGAGTTGGCTATTATCAGCACCAGGCCAAGCAGAAAAAGTTAGTGCACTTGGATGACTGACCTTTACATATGGGGGTGGAAAAAAGGATTGGTGGTTTATAATGTACTGCCAGTTAGGTCAAAGGAGTCACTAGTCACTAGTCTTGCATGAAATTATTTTCAAAGAATGAATAAAAGGATTAAATGTAAAACAAATGCTAGATCTGAGACTAGCAAAATGTGTCAAGCTTTTACCCAATAACTTTATTTTTTCACTTTATTTTGTACACCCTCCTTGCCAAAAGTGACGAAAACAAACAAACAAACAAAATCCATCGCCAGTGTTTGCACTTTTATTCATACAAAATAATGCCTGAATTTGTGAAGTTAAAGAAAGAAAAGAAAAAAACTATAAATCTGCATAGAAAGCAGGAAAAAAACGTCTCATTATGGAAATATATTGAAGGCAGGTGGGTTGTCGGACTTGTTATTTGCTTTCGCAATACCCCTAAATACTTTAAATGGATTTGTCTAGCAGTTTTTACATGCTAACTTTTGTGTGACTGGACGGATATATATATATGTGTGTGTGTGTGTGTGTGTGTAATATATATATATATATATATATAGCATGGATCTATGTAAACCCAATTACATGATCAATGCATTTCAAGAGTTCAACATTACAGATTGTGTACGATCGTTTCTGAGACCATGTATTTTTATTATTACTATCAGATCTCATCGTCAGCACAGGGTATTGGCACGAAATTAAAAGCATATAGACAACATCAATGGAATAGACCAACATCCTCGATTATACAGCAAATTAGAAACGATGAGAGGAGTTGATGTATGTAGTCCTTAAATCAAAGCAGACCAGGTTGAAACATTATTTAGGGATGTATATATGGGTTCAAAGTTGAAAGAAATACATGCAATATATATACACACTGCTCTTTATTATAGAGTCGAGGGTTTTTTAAACACTTTCTGATCCTAGGATGTTAAACCAAAAGGATTTGTGTTTTTCTCATTGTCTTTTTTAGTTAGCCTTCTGATTTTTTTTTTTTTTTTTTTTTTGGTCCCCCGATTTATAAAATGAGGAAACAATTCCTGCAAGGATCGTCTCATATCCACCTAACATATACTATACTACCCCCCCCCCCAAAAAAAAATAGGTAATGCATGGGAGGGTGGTATCATAATAAAAGAACAGATACTACACTACCTCCCCCACCTCTGAATTAAGCATTGAAAAATAATACATTAGTCTGAAATAGTATAGTAAACTGAATTAAGCGTTAATAGAAGTACTTCGTATAGGTTTGCTTCAGACATACAAAATCTCCATTAGTAATAAATATATAGCAACCATTACTAATGGAGTAAATAACTTGCTGTAAAAACTAATTCAAACACATAAAAATGACATATTCAGAAAGATTATTTTCTGTTCTTTCCAACCATGTATATAATTTTTAAATTAGTCCAGAAATAAGCGAGAGATTGCGAGTTCAACGAATTAAGGTGCGAATTTGTCAATATTGCACGGTAGCGGCTGATGGACTGGGAATGCTAGATACTGGTGCTCACAGGACAATCTTATCCCCACTTCCGGTACTGAAAAAAGCCCCCCCCCCCCCATCCTCTCTTGGCAAAATTCGTAAATATTTTCAATTCCTTTGACTAGTTTGGCAAAAATCGCAAATTTTTATAAATCCAGCTGAACATACCCGGCGTAATCACGTTGGCAGATCAGTTCTCATTAGATGACTGAAGTTAAGTGACGTTGAGCCTGGTCAGTATCATATGGGTGACCATTTGGGAATATCGGGTGCTGCATGTGGGAGGACGGCAACACCTCTCTGTAAAAAACTTTAAAAAATTAACGTTGTTAAAATCATCTCACCTGAGAGAGATACACATGTGACTGGAAACCGCTTGTGAATTTAATATTCCCTAGAAACTTCCTCCTTTAGAGAAAACTAGCTCATCCCAGGGTGTGTGCTTCACGAGGAGAAGGACACACATACACACAAATACAGCCAGAGTTAGAACAAAGGTCAGACTAATGTTTCGGAATGGGTGACCATTTGGGAATATCAGGCGCTGTATGTGTGAGAAAGGCAACACCCCTCTGCAAAAAAAAAACTTTAACAAAAAAAAAAAAATCAAACTAACATTATCTCCCCTGACCAGGATATACATGCGACTGGGGACTTTGTAAATTTAATATTCCCTAGAAACTTCCTCCTTCAGATTCAGAAGAAGCTGGCTCGATCCTCCCAAAGGCGAATGCTGCGCCATGTACCTACCCGGCGTTGTGAAAAACTAACTTTTTTACTTTCATTTGTATTTTGCTCATTACTTTCTTGTATTTTCTCTTACTTTCTTGTCAGTAAATATTTACGTTTTGGAGAAAGATAATTCAATGAAAGAATATTTTATTTATTAAAAGGAAAATCTGTTTTGCAATAAAATCTGGCATCGTTAAATCGCATAAATATTTTAAGTTACATCAGCCGAAACGTGAAAATAACAAACAATATGAGAACAGTTGTCTGAATAATCCAAATCCATTTCTGTTTAATAATATGCACAAATGCTGATTTGGTAAAAGTACAGAATAGTTAACCCTCGAGAACTCTTAAACAAAACAAAAAAAACAACACATAATTTATATAAAACGCATTAGAATGAAATTCTCTACTGAACGCGAATAGTTTTAACGTGGAAATGATTTGTAAAATTACAAAAAACGTTAAAAGTACAGAATAGTTAACACCCAAGAACTCGTAAACCAAACAAAATGCATAGTTTTAATCTATCTAAATGATTAGTAGAATTTTTTAAAATGGTATAAAAACTCTTACAAATCCTTTCCCATGTTAAAACTATACGGGTCTGGTAGAGAATTTCATTCTAATGCGTTTTATATAAATTGTGTTTGTTTTGTTTGGTTGCGAGTTCTCGTGTGTTAACTATTCTGTATTTTTACACTGATTTTTATCCCTTCCAAGTGTAGTTTTATATTTCAGCCCTAAAAATGGTTACTCACATTTTCAAATATTTTTTAGAATTAAAAAAAATAAAAAAAGCTGTTAAATGCTATTGGTGCTAAAACACACATTTTCTATGTGTGTATCTTTTTAATGTAAAACAGAATCAGTAATTGTTTGGAAAAATATTTTGCTTAAATTTTCTGAATATTTAACCAACTTATGTTTTGTTTTAAAAAAAAATTTTTTTTTAGAAGGGAGGGTGTTTATAAATTCTGTTGTCCTCTTTAAGTATTCTGGAAGCATTTATGCCATGATGGGGGGCCCTTTCTCTTTTCTAAGTGTCTTGTTACACTGTACTGGGCCAGCCACATTTCAAGTTTATTGGTTTTGTCATAATTTCTTTTTTTTTTTTTTTTACATTTTGTTTCCTAATTTGGGTTGGGATGTGCCCATCACAACATTCCATATGGATAACTCGGTGAATATGCTATGAGAAAGGGGACCCTTTCCCCACTTGTAATTAAAGAATCATTTATCTTTGTGTGCGTGTGTGCTCTCCTTCCAAATGTCATCGTTTTTATACCCTGGTGTTGATTTACTGAGTTTCCACTGCTGCAAAATATGGCATAAGGTCGGGTAAGTAGAGAAAATGAGCTCCTCTGAGGGGCACTCAGGTTAGGTACAAAAATAGCCGAGAACGAGCTAGTCGGCATACCTTCGTAGGTCGGAGCACCTCAGATGATCGTTAGTAACAACCCCCTCCCAAAAGAGGTAATCCCTGGAAGGGTGCACCTCCTAGGACCGAGCCGGAGCATACTTTATTTTGACAAAGAAGGATCTGGTGTTGCAAGGCAGACCCTGATTTATTGGATCGATTACTGAGAACAGATATTCAGCTCATACTGTGGTGAAGAAGTTTCATCTTTTGGTGTAGAGAATAGCATTGGTACCGTTAGTATTTATGTATGTTTATTTCACTACTCTGTAAGAAAGAACATACATTATATATATATATATATATATATATATATATACATACTAAGCATAATGCTATTGAGCACAGGGTGATTCCATATCAAATCATCCAGAAAAATTTGAAAATGTCATTCATGCCTATCAGATTTTTCAAACTTTCCCCAGTTGTTGGTATCATAAAAACTATGCAATCCTGAAATTTGAGCTTGTGACTCCAAGTGGTTTCGAAAATGTCGCATTTTTAAGATTTCATGTATGTCTCGAAAGGCTGCAAGATCGCGACATTAGAAAATTGCATTTTTTTTTTTGTTCATAAAATGAATTCTAGACTAGCTAGAATGTTAAAATTTGGTACAGGCAACCTTCTTTTTTTTTTTTTGATTTTGCTTAAGGAATCCAAAAATCACACTTAAAACCTTTTAAAAATTATTATTATTATTATTTTTTTTTTTTTTGAGTAATTGTACATGTTTGCCTAAATTTGGGTGTGGGACTACCAAGCCTCACAAAAGTATGTAGCACTATTGAAAAATTAAAATTTTCTTTTTCTGTGTGTTCTACACAGTTTGACTTTTCTCTCGTCCAAAAATGAAGTCTTGTCCTTTTTTCTTTAGCTCACAATTTAATTTGAAAAAAAACAAATACTTTTTTTTTTGCATTGAGATGCATCATGACCATTATAGTCTTTCTGTTTCTACCCAACCCCAAATTTATCACGAAATTCATTTTTCATTTCGCAGTTGTTAATTTAATGCACAGACAAAATTAGAAGCTATTCATAAGGTACATCATAAAATGTTTTCAAAACATCAAATCTACAGCTGTTCACGAATTAGGCTTTGCAAATGCAGCAATTGTTTTAACATTAATCTTCATCACAGATTCTGTAAGTTGTTCCAGTGGTCATAGTAGGTGTATACATAGCACATATAATGTTTTTTTATAAGGACATAGCAGCTATCACCATCTTCTGGCCAATTGAATGTTTTCTGTGGTTCATGGGGTTTTATAAATTGGACATCTACATCACCTTGCTCCTCATCAACTTTGTTCACCAAACCGACCCACCACAACAAATTGTACACGCAAGAGATATGAGACGATTGTGCAGTGTTGCCAATATCGACTCGAGTTAGATTTTGGAAGTCACCCGCATTGCACAGTTTGTGTCCAATTTGTGATGCTGACTTGGGAATGAATTGATGATTGCTTCTTGTATTGGGTACCGTTTTACTTTCTTCGAACCTCTTCTCCATCTGCTTTCTCGTCTCTACCATGTCTTAGTCAATGCCAAAGAAGATAATTGATTTCATTTCTTCTTGGTATACTTCCAGCACCACATGATAGTCTAGAATTTGGTTGTTGAGTAGTCTCTGCAAATTCCGTTTTGCAGCATGGTGTTTCACCGCACCACCAATTCCATCACATGGTGATTTCCCGTGACTAGTTGCAAAGAAAATCCACTCTGCTTAGATGGAAAAGTCTTTCTTATGGGAACATAAATTAAGGAAGTTCTTGAAATTTTTGTACTACCCACCACAACCATCAGAAATGTAATGGATCTTTGATGTTTGAGGGCGTCTGCTTCAAGTATTCCACCAGTAGTGTTTGAATCTTGTGAACAAAACTGGTGTCATGTGTTGTCATCAGAAATGAAATATCGAATAATGTTGGTTTCCAGATCTTTGTAGTAGATGACTAGGAGATGTAATGTACAATACTCTTTACTCCAGTGGAAGCTTCAGCGATGGTGTTTTTATAAGTGTCAATAACTTTGTCCAATTTTAGCTTGGCACTTGTAGCATGACTGCATTGTAGTACACCATGTAGATTTACTAGAGACATGCCAACCGTTTCCAAACTCTTATTGAGACGTTTTCTTGGTGTCTCATTGTACATTGCATCATCCAAAGTATCCTCATCAATGTCATCTATTAGCGTCTGCTCCATCTGTGTCAGAACTTGCGTTGATTTTTTTCGTAAGTAATTATGCATTGACGGCAAAGAATGTGACCTGATTGAACATTAAAATTTTTGCTTTAAAGTTGCTTCGCCATATCCATGGTAATCCTTTTCAATCTTTGGGTTTTTCGTCTATGAATCTTTAATATACCATAGCACTTGGTTGCATATCACTCAAAAACGTTACCAAGCACTTGTTCGTTGTGCAAACAAATAGTCCTATTTTCACGATGATGATCCAACAGACCTGCTCGCCACAAATAAACAGTTTGGGTGTCTTCATCATAGTCGACAAGTTGCTTCATCCCACAAGATCTGGTGGAATGGTGTTTGTGACATTTCTTCAACAATTCTCCAAAGCTGCAAATGTTTGTTTTCTGTGACGCACATCTCAAAGATGCTAAAGTTTTAAATAGCATTTTCATCACTAAACACGCAGACTCAATGGACACTTTTTTAAGAAAGCACCCACACTTGTTACTTAAGCATGACAAACTGAGCGGACAGTCTTTTATAGAGATGATTCCCAGCAACCGATTGGAAATATATATATAATATATATATATATATAATCTTCCATTTTAAATCTGGAGTGAAAGTCAATCTTAAGGGGCTTCTATTTATTTCAGCTGGCGCAAAAACAAGATTTCGAGCATTGGTGGTGAAACGAGATAAGGTTTATTTTAGAGATGTTAAAAGTAACAAGCCACTTTTTCCCTGTTGCGCCACATGCTCCATATCAGAGGAGAGGGAATCAGCAAGATTTTGATCATCAATGCTCTTTGAAGTGCCACCATAGACGTTTGTGAAGATGTTAATGATTTCAGAATATGATTCGGAAGATCATGAAGAGGATTGGGCCCAGAATAAATCCTTGAAGTATGTTGTCATTGTCATTGGTACTGTGTGCTTACATTAGTCATACTTTTTACTTTTTATTACATTTCCTATTAGTTTTCCAACAATATTATTTATAAAAATTAAAATAAAGTGATTCCTGGGTCACATGACTACATTAAGCTACTTATTTAACTTTTTATTTTTTCTCTCTTCTAGTATCACTTTTGATGGGGTTACGCATATTGTGGTGAAACATAAAAATTCCATTCATTCAGAATGCATAGATTTACATTCTATGTATTGTAAAAGTACAGTAGGCTGCATGTTTTAGTGGTGCATGCAAATAGCGGACGTTGCAGATGATAGATGCCCGGCCAAAAGAAAAGGGGGGGGGCACAGAGGAATGTGAACATATCTGATTTTGTATTTTGGACAACATAGAATCTTATTTCTCTTTGAAATAAAATAAGTGCCTCTTAAAGACAGAATCATGCTGAGATCGAAAAGTAATGTTCATAGATCAGCTCCATGATAAGCGCCCCCCCCCCGCCCTTGAGTACACTGTCTGGCAGTAATTTCCAGTGGATATCTCCAGCAGTCAGCCTGAGTGGTCAACAGTGAGAAAGACTCGAATCCAAGATTTCCGGTCAGGGGGAAAGTATTCCAGGAGAATGGGAGGGGGGGGTGACCTGGCCCTGATAGGCAGTTTGGTTTTGAGAGGGCTGGCAGGCAGTTGAAGCTGGGTGTCTCTCCAGACAAGATGTACCCATTCGGGCCTCTTAGCTAAGGGACTGTATTAATTGTACTTCTACTTTATTTCACCAGGGTAAAAGATCTCATTTTGCAAGTCTGCCATTCAACCTGAGAACACGAGTATCTTTTGTAACCTAAAACAAATAAAACTGTTACTTGTTATAAACTGGACTCATGGTTTTACTTGGGATGAGAATTCTTTGTTACAGCACTGACTAAATCGAACAGCTTTTGATTTGCACAACATGTGAGACAATCGCAGCCAGTGCAGTGAATGCACTCATACAGGTTTACAGCATATCGGAATAGCTTAGCAGATTTCACATATTTTGAAAATGTGCAGTCTTCAGAATCAATAACACAATCGTCAGTGAACACGCGCTTACATTATACTTACATAAACAAACCTATTTTCTTTCCTTTGTTTTCTTTTACTGTAATCTATGTAATATTTTTCACTTAACAGAATTTTGATTCCCATGCCGGTTACCTTTAGCCGCTCATTTTACTTTTCCTAGTTTCGTAAAGTATCACTTTTCAAAAGGGATAAAATCATCCTAGTTTAATGTGCAAGACTTTTACATTCACCGCATAATGGAATACGTTCCTTAAATCTGTATCACTTGTTGCAGCATCTGCCTACTTGATGTTGCTTACATTGTCCGGGCCTTCGGGTCTGGATTTACGCCGGTCTATCGGTTGTCCGTCCTGTGCAGTTCTAGGAGGTGCACCCTCCCAGGCTTTGCCTTCTCACCCTTTGAGAAGGAGTTAGTTTATTGCTAATCGCCTGAGGCGCCCCTACCGGGGAATGCCGACGGGGCTGCCCAGGCAATTTTTAAATGACCAGAGTGCTCAAATTCTTGAGCGCTGGTTTTTTCCCACTTCCCGACCTTGTCACATCTTACCTTGTGGGAGGAAGATTAATAGAATCACACAACAGTAGTTGCTATGGTGACGATAAATTTTGCAACTATTTATTTTGAACAACACTCCTAATGATAATTTAGTGGATTTAAAAAAATAAATTTGATACTTGGCAAAAGCTGCAATGGTAGCAGGAGGCCATCTTTCCTTTGGCGGGAGGATGTTTGTTGCATGGCGCCTGAGTTGCTCTCGTCTATGGGGGAATGCTGATGAAACAGAACGGGCTATTTTAGGGCAAAATTGACTTTTATCAGTCTATTAGACTATACATTGACTTTTAACTGTTCTGTTACATGCAATGTGCGAACACCGTTTCTGTATTTTTTTTCCACTTTTGTTTTTATATTATTTCATAACAGACGTTAACAATAGGGGTGGGACGTAATGGGTGAAAATTTCAGATTCATGCGAGTAGTATTTTTTTGTGTTCATTTATACATAAATAACACTAAACAGTCAAACATTTTGAAAATTTTGCAAAATTCAGAAGGTGCAGGCCAAAAATAGCCGTTAGGGCTCCACGGGACTCAAAATCCATAATTTTTTGGTGAAAAAGTGGTTTCATGCGACATTGCAGGTCCTAAAACATCCTCAAAAGCTATGAATGGATATAGATGGTTAAATCTGATATAGTACTTTAATTTAGGACCATTTTCAGGCTGTGAAAGGGTTTTCATGAATGTAAAATAGCCAAAAACTAGTGACCTGCACCTTCTGAATTTTGCAAAATTTTCAAAATGTTTGATTGTTTAGTGTTATTTATGTATAAATGAACACAAAAAATACTACTCTCATGAATCTGAAATTTTCACCCATTACGTCCCACCCCTATTAACAAACTTAAAATTAAAAAAAAAAAGAAGAGGTTAAAACGTACTAGTCAATAATTTAAGAATAACAAATTATCAACAAAAAAAAAGCCGCAATATGAAAAAAAAATTGACATAAAAGTATGATTTTTATACACATTAAAGTTACTTTGGTACTGTCCAAATATTCAGATTTAGCAATTTTGTTGGAGTCTGATTCGTTTCTGGAATTACAGAAAAATTATTTTAAAACCGAATTTAAAGTCAGATTTTTTTTTTCAACCGACCCCCCCCCCCCCCCCCACACCTCTGAGGTTAGGAGTCAATACATTATGGGAGTGTATGCAGTTTTAAAAACTGACTTCCCACCTCTGGTCTGAGCATTGATGATACATGCTTCTTATTTGATATTTTTTATAAATAATTGTTGCCAGTGACATTAATACTATACATCGATAGCATAAGTCTTGGAAATATTCACTTTTCTCTGTGATTGAAAACTGATGATGTCTGTAAATCTAATATATAAAGTAAAGTCAGTCGCTTTATCGTTTCTTTATCGTCGATAGCTTTCTTCCTACAAAATCAATATTGGGTTATGATTCGTCAGTTTCTATTGGATCATTGCAGCATGTTAAGAAGAATGAAACTGTATTCGTCCATTCGGTTATCTCCCTTTTGATTGGAACAAAAAAATAATTTTGAAAACAAAAACAAAAACCGGCATAGTTTAAAAGAAAAGCAAAACAAATTGCAAATAAATGCACTACTGTGGAAGGTAGTTAGTATTAAATAAGATTCTTTTAATCAATGATATGTAAAATTATTAGGTTGGATGCTAGTTTGAATCCAGGTCATCTGCAGACGGATTTGAGGTCAAAATAAAAAAAACAAAACCAAACAATTGTTTTGCAAAGTGACAAAGCGAAAACATTTCTCGTTCATGACCTCAGTAGGTTGAAAAGCACGATCAACACAAGAATTGTATTGTCCGAGGAAGACTGTGATTGGGAATCGAGTCACATTTATAACAGAGCTGACGCTTGATGATGTAAACAGAGGCTTATTTAACAGGATGCCTTTTAGGTGCCCGGGAGATAAGAGTCTCACAGACAGGGAGACTTGTAAAAAATAATCGGCAAATGTCCGAGGCACGTTTGTTCATTTGTAAATGAAGTTAACTAAGAAATAAAAGCATTCTTCTTATGACAACAAAATGGCTGTTATAGGAGTCGGACAGACAAACTGTGTTGCTCCCCTTACACTCGACACTTGTATCAAACAATTTGATTCAGGTGATAACACTATACATACTGTAATCGAATGCATTTAGTTTGAATAAACTATGCTACTTTTTTGGGGAATCTTTTACAATAATCAGCAGAGTCGCGAACGGGGTCTAAAAAAAGAACGAGAAAGGGTTTAAAAACATAAATTTGCAACAAGTAAAGTTGACTTATGTCTAGAATAGACATTTTTCTACTTACCTATGTAATTTGTTTGTATTTTTACGTTAGTATAAATGGCTTTTTATTAGATGTTAAAAAAAAAATCTTTTTTTTTTTTTACATCTAATTTGCCAAAAAAGAAAATGGCCGCCCGTCCTCTTAAATCAGCCATCTTTGTTTCGTGCGATGTTCGTGTGCCGAATACTTTAATTTCTAATAAATAGCAATTGAAATGGGTTAAAAATCTTTTTAATAGTTGGAAATGACACAAGTAAGTTTGAAAATAACTTTTATCGCCTACAGTTACTTTTTATTTGTTGAATATTTGTTTTTTGAGCGTTTTTACTCTGCGGATTATTGTAAAAGATTCCCCTTTTTTATTTTCTAAATTAAAAATAATGAGCAGTTAATTTTCGTTTCATCAAAGTTTCAGATTAGAGAAGATGGACCATGAACCCTATATAAATTCGGCACACCAGTTATGGCAGATTCAGCCTTACCACGTATCTGATGTCACTCAAACGCCATATCTTCTCAAATACATATTTAAAAATTTACTTGGTCCTAAAATAACTTTTTTTCGTTAAAAGAAAAAAAAAAAAATCCAAAAACCATTTTTACTTTTTACAAAAAAATATTTCTATTTATTTGTTACAAAAAATAAATACTTCTGCACTTAAAAAATAATAATTTTGTGTAAAAATAGAATTTGTGCTTTGATTAAATTAACTTAAAAAAAATTAAAACTACATTTTTAGAAATTGTTTTTTATTTATTTTTATTTTCTATTGATTTTTTATTTTTTTAAATTAAAAAAAAAATGTTTAAGAAGGCATGATGTCAGATATGATGTTGTGCTAAACCCATTCCTTTCAGTTGTCGTTATGACAGAAGTGCTGAATTTACATATGGTCCATTGAAATACAGAAAGGTTTTGATTGTAGAAAAGTGTAAAATCATCTGATTACTGAACCATAGTGTAGTATCTGTTTAACACAATTCAATTGTAAATTTTTTATTAAATAGTAATTTTTATTCTTTAATTGAAAGATTTCAAAGCATCCTAATTAAAAAAAACTCACTTCTCAACAAATATAAAAACTGAAAATTATCGAATTCTACAACTATTTACTTATTAGAGCTTTTTTTTTTACCTCTTAACAATCCAATTTAAACTATAATGAACAATATATATATATATATATATATATATATATATATATATATGTATATTCCATGAAAAATACCAGTATACTGAAATCATATGTCCTTAATAGGTTTAAGATGAAAATTAATATACACTAAATGTACAAAAGCAAGGAAATTCCCAAATTTTTACACTTTTGTCATTAAGGGTATGCGAGCACAACAGGGCTATGTATTTTACTGGTAGGAATTTTTCTTCAGCGCACCTCACACACTTCATCCACTCATGCATAGAGATTTATACTGTATACCCTATGCCTCAATTTTTAAGTTTTTTTTTGAATTTTCTGGAAAACTAAGGAATATGGTAAACTGAAATTAAAATGCCATCAACTAGACTCTAGAACCTCTATCTCTGCCAAAAATCAGCTGAATCCATCAAATAGTTGAGATACAGGGTGGCACATACGTACGTACGGATAACATGATTTCATGATTGAACTTTCTGGATCTCTGGGTTGCCATGACTAATGATGCTGAAATTCTACACACTTATAGAACCCATCAAAAAAAATTTTGTGCAAAGTTTTAACTAATTTGGTTTATTGGTTTTTTAGTTATGATTGATCAAAGAAATGAGATTTCCAGCATAGGCCATTCGTAAAGTCTATTAAGGGATAGAGCGCTCTCGCACCTCCCTTGATACACACAGTATATGTCATCCACAGACAGTTGTTTCGTGGTATCACAACTCTTCAGTGTAGCTAGACATGGTGAATGTTTTCACACTGAGATTCGAAACCCAGATCACTTGAAACTGATCAGTATTGGGAATTTTACCTCGGCGCTATTATGCTTTGCCCCGACAGTAGGAAAAATTATAACACTTATGTATTTTGTTTACATTTGCACTACCAGTTACTGAGAGAGCTCTATTCTAATTATGAAGTGTAAAACTTTACACTAAGTAGAAACTATTATTTCCCCTATTAGAGAGCTCAACCCGTGTGTGTTTTCTTTTTAAGATTTAAATTTTCAAATCACATTCCAAATAAAGAGTGTACACAATAGTGTCCAAGCCGTTTACAGCTGACGATAAGTTCTTGTAGTTAAGCAAAAAGATTTTTCTAACTGATTTTAAATTTATGTATATTAGTATACATTTTTATTTATATAAACATTTTTGGCTACATATGTGCATACATGTTTCAGCTGCAACTTTATTTCAAGTCCAACTTTCTCAGACCACAGTAAATAAACTTATTTTCTGTCGCCTGAGAAAGCTAGACTTGAAATAAAGTCGCAGCTGAAACATGTATGCACATATGTAGCCAAAAATGTTGTACAAATAAAAATTCATACTATAATACAGTTCTACTTGTTATTTTATAAATACCATAGTTTCATTGTATTAACCTTTTATGAACCAACAACAATACAAACACACGCACATATATATAATATATATATATATATATATATATATAAAGACCATAATATGATAAATTAAAAAAAAAATAAGACTGAAAGGGCAAGCTGACCGGCTTTGAACCTCGCTCAACCGAGGTTAGGGTTAAGAGAAAAAACTGCTATGGAAATTATAGTGGGGAGGAGATTTGAATCAAATAGAAACTACATTAGGGGGAAGAATTGCTGTTTTCTGGGTTGGAATCTATCCATCTAAAGCTTATCATTGGCTAGTTTTTTGACCTTGAAGTCTTTATTTTTTTTTTTTTTTTAGCTCCTTACATCAAGTGGCCTCATGCCTTGTTTGGAGCGATTTCCATTAAAAAAAAATTTTTTTTAAATAAAAGGTTTTGTGTGTATATATATATATATATATATATATGTATATATACATATACACACACACACTCATAGAATATGCAGATAAATCTTTTTAATATTTCATCATGTTAAAGATAGACAAATTCACATAAGTTTATAACTAATGAAGCAATGTAACATAATTTGATTACAGTTTCAGTGAACATATTTAACAAGTTATTTATCTACCTCCCACAGCGGTAAGATGTGACACAAGGTCGAGAAAGTGGGATTTGATAAACCAACGCCCGAGAATGTAAGCACTGGCCATTAAAATTGCCTGGGCAGACCTGTCGGCATTCCCCGGTAGGGGCGCTTCAAGCAGTAAGCAATAAACTAACCCCCTCTCAAAGGGTGAGAAGGCAAAGCCTGGGAGGGTGGACCTCCTAGAACTGCACAGGACAGACCCATAGACCAGCGTAAATCAAACCCCGAAGGGCAAGACAATACTGGTCTATGGGGTGTAGTATCCATCGGAACAGATACTACACTTTGATCCCGACTAAAAGGCCGAAAAAAACATTTAACAATATGGTCATAATAAAACTTAAAGCTATTAATATAAAACTGAGAAACAAGTCTTGACGTTTATTGTATAAAACTTATGAGAATGTTACAAGGTCACATTGTTTATTAGTGATTATACACTCTATAATTAACTACTGTCTCTTGTGCATTCCTGCATTAAGTTGCATTTGTAAAATGATGTTTGGACTCTTTCTAACACTCGGCCTAAGGGTAAGTAATTGCAATTGTTAATCCTTCTCAATAAACACAGAATAATGGCCTTTATTTTAGAAAGATCATCATTATCGTATTTGGTTTGCCTGTTTTACATGCTGGCATGTGTTGGACGGCTTTTAGAAATTGACTTCCAAACTTACTATCCCTGGCCAGGTTTTCATTTATCCCTCTTTCTCTTAAGTCCATCCCTATGTTTTCTTTTGCCTTACCCTGCCAACCGACCTTGCTACCTCAACTGTTCTACATCTACTAATCCAAGAACATGTGTTCATTCTTTGAATGTGAGCAAACCAACAAAGTCTCCTGATTTGCACACTTCTCTTTATACTGTCCAGATTTGATCTTCTTCTGAGATCATCAAATCTAATCTTATCTTTAAGACTCGCATTCCACATCCATCATATCGTTCTTGTATGATTCCTCTTGATGCAATAGACATCCTCAATGGCCAGGTTTCACTTCCATACATCATTACACTGTACACATATGCTTGATAGACTCTTTCCTTGGTCGACAGTGGTAATGCTCTGCTGGTTAGTAATAGCAGAAGTTCTCTGAACTTAGTCCATCAATTTCTAACTCTTGCTACCACACCAGCTCCAATGGTATCACAAATCTTTTGAACCTCAATAGCCTAACCATCAAAATATTTTTTTTTCACATTCTTAAAACTCATCATATGTAGTTTAATGCCTGTTTTACATTCTGGCATGTGTTAGACGGCTTTTAGAAATTGACTTCCAAACTAACCTATCTCTGGCCAGGTTTCACTTCCAGACATCACACTGCACACACACACATGCTTGATAGACGCTTCCCTTGGTCAACAGCGGTAACTCTCTACTGGTTAGTAATGGCAGAAGTTATTTGAACTTTCTCCATCTATTCCTAATTCGTACTATCACACCAGCACTAGCTCTTCCCTCTGCTCCAATAGAATCACTAAGGTAACAAAACTTTTGAACCACCTCATGAACCTCGCCATCCAAATATACTTTCTCCACATTTGAGTTCTCATCCGTCTCCATTGTTTTACATTTCTTGTACACAAACTGATTATCCTATTATCCTATCTTAATCTACCTGTTATTCCACTGTACTTCTTGTGTACTTAACACTTACAAGTATTACAAAAAGTTGCTCCCAACTACCTTTCCACAAACTAAGCAGGGAGACTTTCCTTTTTCTAAGGCTTTTAGAACACTACAACCAATGATCATCAATTTGGTCTTCGTAACATTTACTAGTCTCAGACCTTTACTTTCCACAGCATTCCTCCAAGTCTTTAACTTAACAAGTAGGTCTTCCATTGTTTCACAGGCAAGTACTAAATCATCAGTATAAGGCATATCTCCCAGACAACTGATACGAAACAATGAAAAGTTAATAAAAACAAAGATTTTTTTAAAAATTTTGAGGTAACTGCTTATCAAGGCCAAGAGCCACTTGAGGATAAGGGTTAATGAGACGGGAATGAATGCCAGCCGAAAGATGAGGAAAACTGTACTAACATTGATCAAAGGTATGAACTGCATTTGATCATTTTTGTGGCGGTCCATAACAGGAATTTGTTGACATTGGATCAGCAGGGAAGTAGTCCAGCTGCAACGTGTTCCACAGGTGGAAAGCTTTTGCAAAGAAATTTTCACAAAAATTAATATATAATTTTATTTAGATTTAATTTTTGTTCCTTAATTTTGGATGGTACTGTGTATATATATATATATATATATATATATATATAGGTTAGAGATTAAGAGTTGAATTATACCTGATTATAATTACAGTAAGAACATAAGTCAGTTGTGAGACTGCATACCTCCACCTGATAACAAAGATGGGTTAAAGTCTTACCTGGGCCTTACTTCTCTATATTGTATGAAGTATTCCCAAAGTTATACTATGAACATGTTGATAACTAAAAAAACTATTTCTGATTAGGCTAAAAATTTGCATAGTGTCAAAGAGCATCAGATCCATGCATCAAATTTGCAAAACATCTAGTCTCTATGATGAACAGAACCGAAGTTCAAAAGTGACCTTGACCTTTGACCTAGATATCCCAAAATTAAATCAGTTCTAAGTTAGACTATGACCGATATTTTGTTGGTCAAGCGATATTGACATATTGGAGCCTATCTTAGCATTAACTGTAAGACAAGCTCCTATAATATTTTTGTAACAAAACTGACGTCAAACGAAAGGAAAGCAAATCCCTTCTATAAATAATATATTTATTTGAGTGACCTATACCGTTGGGTGTAGGTAGCCGAAAGTTAAGACAATGAAGAAAAGGAATCAAAGTAATAAAGTCCGATTGGTTGCCGAAAGTCTTCTTGGAGCAATATATCTTCAGTGAACATAGCTTTGCTCGGCTATTCAATGGACAGACAAAGGCAGGAGAGATGACGCCTTTCTTCCTTAGTGTCAGGGATCTCTCTGGGGCTGCTCTCCAAATCCCACAAGGTCTGGAAGTAGACCTTCAAGGGTCAGTTGAAATTAGTATGTTCTGGAGGCTGATTGGTTCTTATGTGACCAAATCACCTCGTAGGGGCTACTCTCTGCATGAAGGAAAACATGTCAATGTTTCTAACTGCTACAGATGCTAGGCTGTACACAAACTCTACAGAAAACATAACCTTCGCAGGGTAATAAAACTACTTTTTACTGAAGGTTACATATGGTTTTGTATCAGTCAACTTATAATGAACTACTTGTAATGAACTACTTATAATAAGAAAAATATGATGAATAGCTCCACAGTTGCAATCATGTTTCATTCACAGATCTCATCACATCATTGACTTGATCACTCTAGTAATACTTCTATGCCCTTAAGTCCTGTTTTTTAATTATTCATTTTTATTTAATACAAGCTGTTTCTACCCGGTGGTGCCCAGGAGTCTTTTTACTTTTGTTTTGTTTATCTTATAAACCATCTTCGCTGTCTTCTTCTTCTTTTTTTTTTTTTTTTTTATCTGAATTTTGAAAGAAAAAAAAACCTCTTACATATACACAGGCATACAAGAAGTAAATAGACATCCCGCTAAAATAATTCATAGATGTTTAACGTTTCTGCTATCTTCGTTGATGGCCAGCACTCTGAATCGTACAAAGCGGGAGTAAAAGTTTGAAATATCAATATTTTATACTGACATTTTTTTGTGTTTAAGGTATCAAAATATCTATTATTTCTTTAAGTGTGAAATGAGCAAAAATAAGCATTAGAATTTTCTGTTTCAGAGGAGCCGTATTATAGGGTTAACTGAAGGTGGACTTAATTGATGTCAAATTGCCACAAACCGCGGGATTCGACTTTCAACTTTTTTTTTTTTTTTTCGACTGACTTTCGAGTGATTGTTCAATTCATCAAAGACGAAAAAAAAATCAATATCATCTCACCTCGGTCGATCAGGACCCTCTGACAGCATGCTTCGTTCCTATTTACTTGCTCCCCACGTGGGCAAAGTTAAACACGAGGTTCAGTTTTTAATGTTGGGGGAAAATCCAACTCCCCCAAAAAAGGTGCTCTGGATTGGAACAAAAATAAAAAATTGTCTCCATCTAGAAGGATTTCTCTTTCACTGACCGAGGACAGAATAGACTAAGTGTGGCATCAGAACAGTAAAGCCAAGGAATTTGCATGTTTTTTTTTATTAATGATAGTAATGGTGTCCACTTTTTGCATGTCTGTGTATATGTAAACAGGCCGACATCATCACCGGAAAGCACAAAAAATAAAAAATGAAATAATAAAACTAAAATAAAAATGTTAGCTGACCGACTCAAATAACATTTAAATGGATATATTTGGCAACATATTTCCTGACATAATTATTTTTGATACTTAGCTGTTATATTTTCATGGATATGGAGAAGAAATTTTTTTATTTAAAATCTTAAATTAAGTTAATATGAAATGCAAATGGCAGACATAATTATAAGAGTCATATATTAAATTTTATAAAAACCTAAAAAGTGTTAATAATTGAAGATAATTCGTTTAACCTATTTTAATAAATATAACCATATGTATAATATAAATACAAATATATATATATATATATATATAACATAATATACACATCAGGAACATATATTACATATGTACACATATATGCACACATCAAAAAAATATAAGTAAAATAAAAGTATAAATTATAAAAATATAATAAATATAAATGTGCAAAGTAAATATTTATTCCTATATCTACACTTAAAATGTTTCTTTTATTAGTTTACTTTGATCCTTAAATGTAATTCTATCTTCTGTCTCCTCTCTCCATCCCCCTATCCCCTCTTCTCTCTCCATCCCCCTATCCCCTCTTCTCTCTCCATCCCCCTATCCCCCTCTTCTCTCTCCATCCCCCTATCCCCCTCTTCTCTCTCCATCCCCCTATCCCCTTTTCTCTCTCCATCCCCCTATCCCCTCTTCTCTCTCCATCCCCTATCTCCTCTTCTCTCTACATCCCCTATCTCCTCTTCTCTCTCCATCCCCTATCTCCTCTTCTCTCTCCATCCCCCTAATCCCCTCTTCTCTCTCCATCCCCCTAATCCCCTCTTCTCTCTCCATCCCCCTATCCCCCTCTTCTCTCTCCATCCCCCTATCCCCCTCTTCTCTCTCCATCCCCCTATCCCCTTTTCTCTCTCCATCCCCCTATCCCCTCTTCTCTCTCCATCCCCCTATCCCCTCTTCTCTCTCCATCCCCCTATCCCCTCTTCTCTCTCCATCCCCCTATCCCCTCTTCTCTCTCCATCCCCCTATCCCCTCTTCTCTCTCCATCCCCCTATCCCCTCTTCTCTCTCCATCCCCCTATCCCCTCTTCTCTCTCCATCCCCCTATCCCCTCTTCTCTCTCCATCCCCCTATCCCCTCTTCTCTCTCCATCCCCCTATCCCCTCTTCTCTCTCCATCCCCCTATCCCCTCTTCTCTCTCCATCCCCCTATCCCCTCTTCTCTCTCCATCCCCCTATCCCCTCTTCTCTCTCCATCCCCCTATCCCCTCTTCTCTCTCCATCCCCTATCCCCTCTTCTCTCTCCATCCCCTATCCCCTCTTCTCTCTCCATCCCCCTATCCCCTCTTCTCTCTCCATCCCCCTATCCCCTCTTCTCTCTCCATCCCCCTATCCCCTCTTCTCTCTCCATCCCCCTATCCCCTCTTCTCTCTCCATCCCCCTATCCCCTCTTCTCTCTCCATCCCCCTATCCCCTCTTCTCTCTCCATCCCCCTATCTCCTCTTCTCTCTCCATCCCCTATCTTCTCTTCTCTATATAATAAAGTGAAGCCGGTCTATTTCTCGAAGTTTGTCATGATAGCGATTTGTAAGATACAAAGCTATCTAATTTTTCTTGTGGTTCGTGTCACCATTTTCTTTAGAATGATAAATTGAAATTCGATTTCATTTCTTTCAGAAAGTACTTTATAAGACTTGGATTATCTTTCAGATGAACGCCATCTTTATCTGCAGAAAATGTAACTACTGATAATAAATACTACTACTACTAATAATACATTCTTTCATTTAGAAACAGTTAAATATTTTATCTTATGAAAAAAGAGGTAAAAATACTTAGAAAACTTTTTGTTCCCCTTTTTCATTCTATTTCCCATTCCTATTTTTCAAATAAGTCTAGAAGTGATGGCAACCAAAACATTCTAACTTATGAAATTTTGTTGTGTCGCAAATTCAACAGCAAAAGTGTGTGTGCATGCATGCGCACCACTTCAACATGACTTACACATTATTCTTTTACATTTAGCTATAGTTTTTTAATAATTTGGTTCATTTAATAATTTAATGACCAAACAATCATTATTTTTTTTTAATAATTACTCTTGTATTTGTAAAACTCCAGAGCAACGCCAGGTAAGTACAGCTTGTATGAATGTATGTTTTTTTTTACCCCCCCCCCCCAATCTCTTTAATGTACTACATGCAGCCTAAATCATTGAATGTTATAACAAAGAAAAGTGCATCTATCCAAACTGGATATAGTTTTAATTAACATTGTAACATGTTCCATGGACAGTTTTTGTCCCAAATTTACGGGTCCTGGGTATGACCTTAAAAGACATCCAGTAGTGAGGCCTCCATTTGGGAGCCGTGGGGAATGTGGAGTTGCTCCTTAGTTGCCATTGCTCCCAGGTCCACTCTGGCCCAAAGTGGTAGGACCTGTAAGAGCCCCATCTATGGGTCAAATAGAACCTACTGGCGCTACTACATCAGGCTGTCTGAAGTTATTGACTTCCTGACTCAAAATGCACCAAACATTGATGTTTTATTGTTTTTTTTTCCTTTGCAAAACTCAATCATGTTCTGCAAAATCCAAAACAAAAAACAATTTCCCTCCCTCCCCTCTTCCCTCTTTTTCCCTCTCCCCCTTTCACTCAACCAAACACCATGAATAAATACTTAAACATATAAAGAACTTGAAGCATAAAAACCTTCACCAAAATGACCGGATTCAGCATTAAATGACCTGAAAAGGGTCGATATGCCGTGAAACAAATACAACAAAATCAAACACCATGATTAAACATTTGAACATATAAATAACTTGAAGGATAAAAACCTTCACCAAAATGACCACATTCGGCATTAAATAACCCGAAAGGGGTTGATATGCCGTAAAACAAAACAACCAAACCTAAATTTACGTGGTCGCTTCTTTTCTTAAGTTATGAATGAGTACAATTCAATTTAGAAATGTTAGTTATTTTGTTTTAGTTTTGGAGACAAGATTTTGTTTTCATCAAACATAAAAAGACTATTAGCTCGGAACTGTTCTCACCATTATAAAAAAAAAAAATTTTTGAATAAAAAATAAAAAATGAAAAGAATTTACGCTATCAAAATTAAATATTATTAATCTTGGAGACTTAAGAAAAATATTTTCCTATATATACAAATTATCCACTTCATCATTTTGATGAAATTAATTTTCTCAATGAACAGAAATACTACACTTACATAGTGGGCTTAAGTTAATATTTCCATTATATCATTTTAAACCGTATTATTTATTCAACTTTCTAACCGGACAAATTTGTGTTCGTGTTATGGCTTTGTTTCATATTCAACTAGCTGTTCTTATTCGGACTTTCCCATGACTCTTTAATTTCATTATTTTTTAACAGAATTTGGAAAGTTAAATTAAAATGCTTCCAAATTCCTTTCACATGTCCAATAGTCACAAAGTAATCTATTTTCGTCAGCCATTTTAATCTTTCCTTAATAGTTGATTTGTTACGAATAAGGCAAAATGCATTCTGGTGGATTTAATTTTGTAAGATTTAATTTTACATTATTGCATTTTTTATTTGAAAACAGAAAGTAATTGATTAATAGAAAAAAAAAAGTTGAAATCACATAAAGGCATCTCTATGTATATATTATTAAAATGGTTGACTTGTTTTCAAATAAACCGAAATGCATGTTGGTGAATTTCGTAATTAAATAATTACTTTTATTCTCTGCTATTTTAAAAATTAATTTTATTTTATGTTGTTGCCTTTTTTATTTCAATAAATATTAGATTAATAGTAATGATTAAAAATAAAAATACAGATTCCAGAACACTGAATTGAACCAGTGACTTTTAGTTCTTTATTCTAACGCTCACCCAACTGAGCTATTCAGGATAGCGATAGCAAAAGTGTATATATCAATATGTAAGGAATAGAATGTATTCATTCTTAAAAAAAAAATTTTTTTAATTTTTTTTTAATGCTTTAATGTTAAAAGTAACCGTTGGAATTGTTTCTTTCATTTCGTTTTGTATTCGAGATTTTGGATCAAATCTATCAAGGGTTTGAAACTATTTTATTTATTTATTTTTTTTCGGCAACTTTGTTATCAAGAAGTCGACACACAGGGAATTACAGCTGGTGACTTATAAAACAATTGTCGAGCAGACTGAAGAAAGAATGATAACTGGTTCGAACGTAGTATTTCCCACATGACTGAATATATTATTCATTTAATTATTCATTTTATTATTCATTTAATGCCAATGAAAAAATTATGCCCCCCCCCCCCCAAAAAAAAAGAAAAGAAAAAGAAGGCTGTAATAAACTTTAAACTTATAGTTGATGTCAGCATACCAGATTCTGAACTCCTTCTATACGATAATGCTGAAGGTAGTGTAAGGAGGCACATAAGCATAAAAATCGCTTTAATGTTTTTATCTGTCGTTATCTAAAGTGTATTTGAGGTGTGCTTTTAATTTTTTTTAAGTTAATGAAAAAATGGCTAATGAATATTCAGTATTTGCTGTAAGTTAAATAATTAGCTGTGAACCTTTTTAAAAGCTATTTGTAAGTCATATGTTTTAATGTTAGAAAATGTCATAGAGCATTACTATAATGTGCACTCATAGTGTTAGCAATCGGTGAAGCAAAAGTTAGGTATCTGACTAAATAAATTGCACGGGTGTAGTTGGTGGTGGTCTTAGTACATATTAATAAGACGGAAAGACTTAAATATCTATCGTGACTAAATAGTGAGACTGAGAAACTGATTAATGTGATTGAAAATGAACGTTTTTTTTTTTTTTTTTTTGTTTTTTTTTTAAATACATGACATGGACCAATTTAGGGCGAAAATGAATGATGTAACCATTTTTTTTTGTTTTGTTTAAGCTATTCCGGTAAATGAAATAGGGGGAAAATCTCATTTTATTTTATATATAAAGTAAGTGGGTATTGATTCTAAATGCAGAGTTTTATTGCACAAATTATTGTCACTTGAAAAAGCATACATTTTTTTTCTCTTTACTGTAAATTCTAAGAGAGTCTTTTTTTAGAATTTGCTTGCTTTTTTGTAGTTACCAATTCAAGCAGAATAATGATGAATCATCCTTGATAAAACGTGACCTCTGAATTCACTTGACCTTAAGGAGTGTTTTGAAGGTGAATAGCCCTCTCACCCACCAGAATTTTCTGTTTTAAAGTAGATTAGAAATGTCTAATTTGAATAAAATTAACATTTGCATGTACATCCCATTTCAAGCAGAAGATTATGTATGCAGAACTTTAGATGGACAAAATATTTAGAAAAGTTTCCGTTATTTCTTGTTTTTTTTTTTAATTCATATTTTTATTTTTTTTAAATGTCATATTGTTATATGATTTGAAAATTACCGTTTTTTGAATGTTATTAAATTTTTCAATTTGATTTAAAACATATGTAGAAACAAAAATAGAGATGCGTGCAGAAGAGTAGACGTTGATAATATGGGCACATTCAAAGAATGGATGGGAGTTCTTGGGTTAGAAGATGTAGAGCAGTTGAGGTAGCAGGTTCAGTTCATAGGGAAAGACAAAGGAAAACGTGAGGAAGTGATAAAAATGGACCTTTGGGTTAAAGACCTAGGCAAAGATAGGTTAGTTTGGAAGTCAATTTCTTAAAGCTGTCCAACACATGCCAACATGTAAAACGGATGTTAAACCAAATATGATGATATGGAACCATTACAGATTTAGATATGGTTGAGTTGGGGTTTAAATCGGGAAAAAAATCAGAATTATGAACTTACTTGAAAGAATAATTCGTCTGCCCAAATTTTACTGAAGTAGAAATATTACATAAGAAAAAAGGGATAACCGTTCTTCCACGAAATAACAACGGCTCCACAACTAAATAGATATGCAGTTTTATTTGCAGGAACACATGAACAAAATGAAGGGTGTGTACAATGAGTTGAGTAATGTTGACAAGACGAAATAACATTATCCTGGAGTTCCTCGACTCGTTTACCGCTAGTCCGGTAGAGAGTGCAGGATTTAAATCTTGTCTATTTGAAAGTAAGACTGGCACTAAATCGTTCCGTTCATCACGTAGTTTGGTTCTCGCGCCAATGATTCATCACGTGTGAATCTCATTGGGCATAGGTGTGTTGTTTGTCCATGCAGTGAAGAAGTGATGGTTACATAATCATCATGCCGAATCACAATCTCACCAATGATCATATAGACCGATACAAAATACTTTGCTTATGCAGCTGCTACACAGATATTATCACTCCAGATAAGAGTGGACCTGGGATTAATGGTAACTAAAGGATGACTCCACAATTCCTGAAGTTTGAAAACTGGTGTCTAACGACCAGATATAGTTTAAGGTCATTCCTCAGCTGAATAATCAATGAATAAAATTCTTTTTCATTTATTTTTTTTTATTTTTTATTTTTTTCAGTTGAAATATCCGGAGTGCAGAAATTACCATCCGAAAGAAGAAGTGGACATCTTGCCAATAGATTCCAAAAGTTCTGATTGTAAAGTTCACCATTATATGCTCAATATATTCAGTGGTTATGCATGGATAATATTTAAACGTGCGCCATGGTATATTTGGATATACAGCATTTTTGTTCTCTTGTATGACCTTCTTTTCAACAAAGGCTTGCATAATTTTATACGGCTTTATACAACCAGAGTATTAAATCCTGGCGGAA
>OY744517.1:77410934-77515934 GCA_963556195.1 Sepiola atlantica
ACCTTGTTACAAAGATGCTGAATTATATATATATATATGAAGAGTTTGAACGCAAAACGCGATAAATCCAATTTGTTTAAATTGAGACTGTAAACAATAAAAACACGAATATATTAAATCTAGACTTCAAATTAAAGCTTATTTGAATAGAAATCAAAAAGAAATTATTTCGGTATCATGTTATGTAACACATAGTTTTGGGGTGTCGTTGAGTGTTGAAATGCAACACTTTTTGTAGGGACAGTTTCGTGATTTTCAAAATGGCATTTATCGTGTTTTGTATTCAAACTCTTAATATATTTTCTGTTTTCTTGGTCTAAATATCCTAGTTTATGAGTTTTAGTCAGACTGGCAAATGGACGTATGCCCTTTTATTTATGTATAGATAACTTTAATGGTCATTAACATTTAAAATTGTGTCATGGGTATTAGCTTTATGAATTATTCAAACTTTGCTATGCGACTAATCTGTTTCAGTACCGGTATTAGTTATTCTCGTTTCCGTAACTTCTTTCTTTCTCCTTTGTTGAAATTCATCGGTGGGACTTCTGTTTTATGTTAACTTTTTCTGCTGCATTATTCACACTACTATCGTCGCAGCTTCCTCACATGTTTTAATAAAGATATTCAATACAGTCGTTTCTTTCTTCAGCATTATGCCAAATATTGGCATGGTTGCAGCATTATGATAACCTACTCTTCCAAAACCCTTTCAATACCTTAAGGTAAGAAAAAGGAACATTCCTATATTAACTTATATAGCATAGACTGCGCTGTTTTTACGCCAATGGTCGCATTGTAAAATCCTCTTTAGAAGCTCCATGTTGACAAGAAGGTGAAACTGATGCTCAGACAAATCGTCAACTTTTGTCCAATAATATTCAAACACCATCGCCCAAAAGTCAAAATCTGCGAGTCATATATATATATATATATATATATATATATATATATATAATTTCTTTGTAATATAGCAGGAAAAATCCCAGCAGAGTGCTCGATTAATTGAGAATTAAAAATTAAGAGCATAATATTTATTTATTTTAGTACAGAAAAATTAGTACAACATTCGTACCATCGGTTTCAAGCACAGGACTTAGCCATCCGGCTCTTTTCAACTTCTGTTGTCATCTGTCAACAGAAGCTGAAGAGAGCCGGATGGCTAAGTCCTTCTGTGCTTGAAACCAACGATACGAATGTTGTACTAATTTTTCTGTACCAAAATAAATATATATATATATATATATATATATATATATGACAGAATAAAACTTTTTCACCCCCTCCCTTTTCAGCTTTTTTTTTCATTTCTAGCCTTTTTTCCATTTCTAGCCTTTTTTTTTTCATTTCTAGCCTTTTTTTTTCATTTCCAGCCTTTTTTTTTTCATTTCCAGCCTTTTTTTTTTCATTTCCAGCCTTTTTTTTATTTCCAGCCTTTTTTTTTATTTCCAGCCTTTTTTTTATTTTTATTTCCAGCCTTTTTTTTTATTTTCAGCTTTTTCTTTTCATCCTATTGACCTTTTCTTCCTTTTTACGCTCCTTTCTTTTTCTTTTTTATGCTCGTTGTTTTTTTTTTGTTTTTACCCTTTTTTTTCTCACAAATAGGTTATTATACTAAATGCATTCATCCATTTTTAAGTATTAGATATACAGAAACCCTTACTACCATGTAGAAAATGGAAATTTGACTTTTTAATGTTAAAAAGATATGATACTCAGTTTCTCTTTCATACGTCATTGTGGAATATTTCTAATGTTAAGGACAAAAATAGAATCTTCAGCGACACACAATGAATATTATTAGTATTGATTTGCCTCCTCGCCAGGAGGTTAGATACAAGGTCGGGTGAGGTTTTGAAAAGCCAGTGCACCATCACAGGCGATTAACAGTAAACTAACCCCTTCTCAAAGAGAGAAGGTAAAACCTGGGAGGGTAAACTTCCTATGAATGAATATTATTAGTAGTCATCCCCCCCCCCCTCCCCCAATACAATAAAAATGTTTAGCAAGTATTTCACTTTTCTTTTCAGGAACAGTCAGCAAAGTTAAAACCAATTCTTCAGGAAGAAGTCGTCAACCGATATCAGTTAAGTGAATGTTTTGCATCCGCCAAAGAAGAAACGATGCTCAGCTTATTTGAGTTTATTGAAGAAAAGTAAGTTTAGCAAAGATTATACTCTGCAGCATTTCTCTTTCATTTTGTTGTTTTACTTTTTTGTTTGTTTTTTGTTTTCCAAATTAAAAAAAAAGAAAAGGATTTTGAGTTAAATTTAATTATTATACTATCGTTTGCTTATTAAATTATTAATTGAACCAAATTTTTATTTTAGTTTTAAGAAAATATTATCAAGTAAAAGTAGCATCATAATATTGCATAATTTAGTTGTTTGTTTATTTGTTTATTTATGTCAGTATTCTTTATTTGATTTAGGTATGGCAATGTACCCAACTACCTTGAATACATTGGATTCAGTTCGGAGGAACAGAGACAGCTGTATAATAACCTTTGTGAAAAAAACTGAAAATGAAAAGAAATTTAACCAAAAACAAAAAACATTTGGTGAAATGTTTTTTTTTTTTCAATTTTTTTTTTTTATAGAATAAATCTGAGAGCACAGCATCTCTACCACAAATTATTTTCTGACATTATTTATATTTTCAAATAGATAATAAAAAAAATAAAAAAAGTTTAAAAAATGACTTGAAAAAGAAAAAAAACTCTTAAATTTTGTTAGTGAAACATCAACAATACTGGTTGTGTAAAAATATTTAAAATCAGCACCAAAGGGAAAAATTCACTGATTCTCTATGGAGTCATTTCATAAAGAAATGTGTCTAAATGTGTTGAACTGCAAATCAGGACATGCAATAAATATATAAGCACATTTTGATGACTGAATTTTCAACATTGTGTATCGCTATTTAATCCACACTAATTCATTGTATCAACGAAAGTGATTAGTCAACAATTTTTGCTAGAGTCAAGCATTTTTTTTTTTTTTTCAAGTAGATGATCTCTTTTCTTCCCTATATCCCCTTTCTCACAGAAGAGACATCGCTAGTCTTTCTCTACTCTATCACTTTTTTTACTGTAGGTGCTTGACTGTGCTCCAATGTCTGTTTCCCTTCTGTAAAACATTCACAGCAAGAACTCGTCTCTCTACCATCCCTGCAAGGAACTTTCCTTTCTTCCTCTGTGTACCTAAAACTAAACAAAATTTCCATGAACGAAGTTTCTTTCCAAGAATTTCTTGTCTGTGGAACACGTTACCATAGGACTACTTCCCTACAGACTACAAAAGTCGCCCGTTTTCAAGTCCAATGTCAAGAAATAGAAATACCTGTGAAGCCGTCTTAAGTAATCAAGTTTTTGTCGGTTTCGTCCATTGTTTAAAATCCTCATAGTACTGTCCCATCATCCAGCTGACAATCTTATTAACCTTTATTTCCGAGTGGCTTTTGGTAAGTGGTGACTCATTAGTAAAAAAAAAAAAAAAAAAATCTTCACTATAGATTACTTAGACAAAAGAAACAACATAAAATGTATTAGAAATGGTGTTCTTGTTTAGAAAGCATTGTTTTTATGGTAATCTGAATTATTAAAAATAAGAACGCCATACAATGCATTTTAAATTTATTAATTTTTTTTTTCATTTTTTTTTTTTTCTTTAAAAAAAAAAATAATTGAAAAGAAAAATTAATAAATTTTAAAATGCATTGTATGGCGTTCTTATTTTTAATAATTCATATTACCATAAAATGTATTGTTTTAAAAAGTTTTCCTATTATACCGAGGGAGTAGAGTGCACGACTTAAACTTGAACAAATTATTTCTACATGTGCATTCTTGAGATGTTCAGTAACTTTATAAATTACAAGCAAAAAGCTATCCGCCGTCCAGTGGTTATTAATCTTGTTCTAAGTTATCTTTTTAAATGTATAATTTACATTACATATCTTTAATATAAATCTATTGTAATTTGAAACACTAATACTTTTCATTTAAATTACCTCCCCTGAAAATTAATGCACTTAATATTTTAAGAAAGGTTTTGGTAATTTATCCTCTTTTTTTATTAAATCACTTTAATTAATTAATTACTCTTAATATCAACAAAACTATAACATCTCTCTCACATATATATATATATATATATATATATATATATGACAATGAATAACACCAAAGATTAATTTATAAAATTAATTTATTATGAAATTCCAGATTGAGTCCTGATAAAATTTGGTACACTGAAATATATAAACAGCAAACAACTCACTTGGGGAAAAGGTGACAAACTCTAGAAAAAAGGAGAAGAAAAAAAGAGAAAGATTCCCCCCCCCCCCCCAAAGATAATCAAATTCGAAAAAAACCCTGAATCAGATCCTCCAATGATGGCCTCAAAGCTGATATTTCTCTATGGTCAATGGAATGCAAATGATGTGTGTGTATGTATGTGTTGTTGTTGGTATCTGTCTCTCAGGAGACAATATATAATAGATTTTTGTCGTTACAAAATGTTAACATTAATATTGGCAAATTAGCTATAATTACTAAAACAAAACAAAAAAAAAATACAAGAGGGGGGGATAAAGTAATTTATTTTTTTCAGATTTTAAAAAAAAAATTGTTTTTCCTTTCTACCAAGACGTCTTTCGATCAACCCGTTGTCAAGATAGACATTGACAATATAATGAGAGGTGAAATCATGGATGAAAGCATGGTCAAAAGACCATAACAGGAATTAGCGTATGAGGGTTAAAAAAAAAAAAAAAAATGAGGCAAGTATCTCAACGTACACCCATACGTTTTAAATAGTGGGTGTACTCCTTCTGTTTGCACAGGGATGGTTGACGCGATGGCAACTACTTCGAGAATCTTGAGACCTTGCTAACTTAAGGTTAGTGGAAAAAAATTCAGTGAACATCCCTAAAAAGTTAGAATGGCCCGGAAATGAGTATCATTTTACATTATGTTTATATACAAAACTGATCTCCCGCCATAAATTCTAAAATATATTTTCTTTCTATCCACTTAGATTTTCAAGGTGTTCACATAATCATAAAAAAAAGTAGAATTGCATTTTTTTTTGGGGGGGGGGGGGATTTAGTTGAGGGTATTAATCTACAAATTTGCCATTATTATTAATAGTACTATTACTACTATTATTATTATCTGAACCTTGTTTTTCTTTTTACAGTAAAACAAATCAATCTACTACATATCTATTATATTGACAGTAACAATAACCGACCAAATCTTTATAATTAGGATAAAAATATGAACATTCTTTGATAGAGACGAGGTACAGAATAGTTAACAAAGTCCCACCCCGCCCTCATTTTAAGAATGGTTTTCTAAATAGTATTTTATTTCGAAACTCATGCTTAACATAAGGAGATGGCTTTGTTAACTATTCTGTGCCTACACCATCTTATTTTGCATACCAATCGTCGACTGTTTTCAATTGTTTATGAAAAAATTCAAATAGCATTTTGTCAACTAACGACGAACTCATGCAAATCGGCTTTGTTTTAAAAGAGAAATAAATCTTTAGTTGCCTCACAATTTTCAAGCAATTACAAGAAAAATATTTAAGAAAAATATTTAGAAAGATCTACTCGTGTAATATACCCCCTCCTCCATAAGTTTATTTTTTCAACGTTTGCGAAAATATATGAGGACATTACACGGGTTTTACAGCAATTCGAAAATTTAAAAAAAAAAAAAAAAAAAAAAAAAAAAAAGCAACAAATTTCTAATTTAAATATTTAGAAATTTAAAAATAATCTGAATCGGGGGGGGGGGGGGGGAGGGATTTTGGAATCGTCCCATCACTAGTAGAAATCCATTTGATTGGCATAATAATTGGTTTGCTTTGTGGAACACCTGTTCCGGCAACAACAACAGCGCTCGAGAAACAATCTCTGATGGTTATTTGGTTGAAATGCTCAGTGCTGATTAAATCGAAATACTCAATCTCGATTGGTTGCCTATATTGGACTTCCACCAATCGGAAACAATTCTCCTCCTGGAGTCGAGAACCTGTTCGTGTTATCTATATAAGCGAGCGCTCATGCGCTGTCCACACAGAGATGCAGTGAGACTCAACTTGCCGAACGAATTCTTATCAGTTATAACAGTACTACATATACTCTTGGTGGGCAAACGAACTCTGGCTGTAGCTGCTTGGCTACCGGCATCTCGAGAAACAACACAAGTCGCAGTTATGTACTTCTAAATATAGCGACAGCTTGTCAGTCTCACTATTCAAGTCCATGTACGTAAAGATAACAATTTCCTCGTCTAGGCGTTTGAACATTTCGTAACTCTTTTCTTTCTTAACTCCTTACTTTTGGTTGTTCAACGAGATATAAAGTTGCTATGTTATGTTAGAATAGACTCTGTTAGTTACTTTTGACTATTGCCGATATCTACAACTTTTCTCTGTTCAAAATAAGAATAGATATTTCAGCTTAAACGCCGCCATATTGGTGGGTACACAAATAGGAAGTTTTGCCGGCAATCTAAAGATTTTTGGGGGGGGTTAAAAAAAAAAAAAAGAAAAAAAAAAGTTAATCAAATTATAATGTAGTTTTACTAAATTTATTTAAAAATTAGAAAGAAAAAAAAATGACCTGTTTGGTCAACTACCCGGGTAAGATTGTTTGAATCAGGAAAAGGTGAGTTTGTGAAGCTAGTTAAATAACAAAACGAAAAAGAAAAAATATAAGATAAATCTTTTTTTTTCTTTTTTTTTATTTATTTATATATATTTTTCTCTCCAGCTATGGATTAAATAGTATTAATACTATGGTGATATCCCTTATTATTTATAATGAGCTATTCCAATCCTTTTATTCTGTCCTTTCCTTATTACCTTCTACTCTAAATAAATAGAAAAACAAGAGTGATAGATATCGTATAGAATAAAAGCAAATGGGGAGGGGGGGGGGGTCAAACAACATAAAGTGAGAGAGGGTGAAAGTGATAGATAGAAACTTAGTAAAAGACTGGTCACTTAGTCATAATTTGCAATTAGCTCACCAATTAGAACAATTAAAATAGAAGTTGTTTTTTTTTTTTTTCAAATATAACTCAATCCCAAATCTGAGGAATATTTTAGCATCCAATTTTTGTGATTAAAATATATAAGAGAAAAACCTTAGGGAAACAAACGTTGATTAACTCGGCTTTAGTATAATAATAGATTATGCAAACATGACTTGTGTTTTTAGTTTTAATAAAAAAAATGTGAAATGAAATTTTGACCTTTTCAATTCGCTACAAATTTGATGCGCTAGATGGAAACATGATCAGAGATTGCTTTTCTTTTTCTTTTTCTTTTTTTTTTTTTGCTTTTTAATAAGGTAAAATAAAATTAGTGTGTTTTTAGTACGGCATAATCTCATTGGATCATTGAAGTTAAGCGACGTGGAGCCTGGCCAGTACCAAATGGGTCACCATTTGAGATTACCAGGTGCTGCATGTGGAAGGGTGACAAAACCTCCCTGCAAAAAAAAAAAGACGGCCTTGAAGATATCTTTAGCAAGTGCTTCAGCATAACATGCCATAATGGAACAACCGCTCCCCAGGTGGAAGTTCTGTTCTCAACTATGTGGCGAAGCTCTCTGGAGAGACTATGCAAAAGTTTTGTTTTTATTTTTTTGTTTGTTTTTTTTTTTTTTAATCTAAACTTGACTTTCACTTTCAGTTCAGCGTAAAAATGGTTTGTCAAATTAAATCGTAACATTTTTATTTCTCCTCGAGTTTTTGATGCTCAATGAAAACTTTTCCTCGAATATCCTTTCATACAAGACAGCTTTTTTTTTTCTTTTTTTTTTCTTTTTTTTTTTTCGTTTTATCTTTAAACACATTTAACTGCTGAAGTAAACACTTTCTATTAGTTTTCCCCAGTGCGTTTATAACCAATCGGTTCTCATAATGTGAGTAAGCAAGATAATTTAAGCACCAGTTCCACAAATCTGTTTCATTTTAATACCTTCAAAATTATTGAAGCAGTTGAGCAATTTAAGATCTATTATTAATGGAGATTTGGTATCTGCCTGTCTGAAGCTGAAACTATACTATTACTATCTTTCAATACATAATTCAAAGAGGAGGGTAGTATACTATCTGTTTTGCTATCATTATACCATCCTTTTTTTTGGGGGGGGGAGTAGTATCTGTTTTGTTGTCATGCGATCATCCACTCAGGCATTACCTCCTCCCTTTGAGGCACTATGGTATATGTTCGTTCGTCATATATACTAGCAAAAAATAATCAACTAGAAGAAGCATAATTTCACTAGCAGATAGAATTTACCAGTTATCTAGTCAAAGCATCAAAATGAAGAATTAAATTTAATAATTTTTTTCAAATAAAACAATTTGAAACTTTCATTGTAATTTTGTTGTCTTTACCTTAGATTTTATTATAATCGACAATGAAGGATCTATGTCTAATCATGAATATTATCAATTATTGTTATCAAAATCAGTTGATTCCAAAATATTGTATGAAAAGTTAATGAGTTTGAGTAATATATTCCGGTGTCTAATGGATACTGCTATAGATTATGGAACCAAACGAAACACTATTCCAGAACTATTTGTACAAAAAAAGGTGACATTAGCAGAGTATTCTTTTCTCTCTAACATATAAAATAATGTTGTGAGATTTAAAAGTTGAAACTAAATAGCATTTAAGTTGACATATCAAACTTTGATTCTGACTAGCCAATTATCATCTGTTATTTTGTACTATATTATTGGCACTGATAATGTACTTCACTAAAGTTTATTTAAAGTTATGTAGTCCCACCCAGAAAGCTGGTAACATGGAAACATTTTTTACTTATGACTGAAAAAAAAATCAGTAAAGAAGAATAACTCGTATCTTTAATTGAAGACTATAAAAAGTGTTGCCTTTTCACAACTAAAATTTTATTTCTTTTTCTGTATAAGTTTAGAAAACGTGCAAACAAATAAAAAATTAAAGACTAAAATGACTTTCCTGCATGCCGGGTAGGTATAGCTAGTTTAAACTAAAATATAACTTAGATGGTGAACGTAGCATTGCGGGAAGAGTTTTTTAAAAATTTTTTGTTAATTGTTTAACTGTTCTTTTTATATAAGATAATTCACACAATTCGTAAACTACGAACAGTGTAGCAAATATAGCTAAAAGGTCAAGTGATTATGTTCGGGTGCATGGTTGGGGATGGATTCAGCCTCATTCCTCTTTGGCACCAAGCAGGGTAGATATCGAAAACGCACTCTTCATGGTTTCGCCTTAGTCCAGGCCCAAACCAACGAGAATAAACTTGTTGCGCCGGTAGCAATTAAGCAGTTTAGGATGGTTGCCATAGCAACTGGTTTTGTGTGTACATTTGTTAGTGTTTTTAATGCAATAAAAAGATATCAGTTTATTTTCCTAATACTGAGTTGGAGTGATTAGTTTCACTCGATGATACAAAGAACCGACATTCCAACATTGAACAATTTTCAGTTTATAATCCTCCTTTATAATGTGCCAAATACCCAAGGAGCATGTTAAGAATGGATGATGTCAATGACTTAAAAAAAAAAAGAAGAATATTTTTATAGCAGCAAAATCTTGCAGAACTATTAGGATTCTGTGGAAATTCCACAGTGCTTTCTACAGTAATCAGTATAATTTACTGTTAATAATAATAATAATAATAATAATAATATTCCTTTTTAAATAATAAATGTCTGTCAGAGTCAATACTATTGTAAAATAATGAAGAGTGGCAAAAATGAATTGCGGACGAGTCCATTGTGGGTGGGACGTCGAAAGAAAAAAAAAAAAATGGCGACTTGATAACTGTTTAAAAAGGAGAAGGTTCCGCAGTGCAAGGAGTCTCGAAAGACGGCGGTTTCAAAAACGCGAAGAGCCGAACGCCTGGTGATTGGAGTACTGGAAGAATGGGAGTTTACCGATGTTTAGGGCACCGATGAAGCTTTATTGGCTATGGTACCCAAGCCCGTCTTGCTGTTAGACTTTTGTGTCCGCTGACTAAAAATGCGGCTGATAACAAAGTTGGTACTGGGAAGGAATCCCCTGACTTGTACTTCACCAAAGTGCTTGTAGAACAATTGCTTCATTTCACACTCGGATAGACAATGCAGAGCAAATTGCTTTCCAATCGGATGTACATACAAACGAGTTTCTAGCAGAAATCAAGTCGGTGACCTCAGCAAGAAAAAGACTTTCATGAGACAAAAGTATATCAAAAGATTGTTTAATATGTGTGCGTAGCCGGCGTAAACCATCCGGTAATGGCAAATAAAGAAAACCAAAGTTTTTCCATATACGTTCTGTTATTTGTCATTATTGTTGGATCTTACCGGGTATCCTGAAAGAACGGGTAATGCAACACTATTAAGAAAAAAATTACTCTTTCTTCTTCCATAAAAATAATTGTCATTATCAGCTAAATATTCTTTAAACAAATAAAACAAATATATCGCTTCTTTATTTATTTAAAATTGTAGCAATTTAATTCTTTAAAAAAAAAAAATATTTTGTCTTACCGTAAAAGTAATTGTCAGCTAAATATTCTTTAAATCAATATAAAGAATGTCACTTTTTGAAATTTTTTAATTTAAAATTGTACATTTTTGGTCGACGGGGCAACATAATTTGCTTTTGGAACAATTCATTTTAAAATGGGTGAAGTCGGAAATTTTTTTTTTTTTTTTTTTTTTTACCTTAGTGACATCAGATTAATCACTACTTACCATCTTTGCTTATCAAACGATCTCATTTTTTTTTTTAATGTGTGTAAAAAGTGATAGATAATATATGTACGAACATGAAGTGTCTCAGCGTATTATTATAGATTTGAGCAATAGTTTAATAAGCTCATGTAATATAGCAACTTTCTATGCAGTTCCTCCCCACGAGGGTAACGTTAGATACAAGGTCAATTTTTAATCTGGGGAACATCCAACACTCTGGATGGGGACAAAAATAAAAATTACCCCAGTCGAAAGATTTTTCCTTTGAGGACAGAACAGATACTACACTTTGAAAGATTATTTTTTAAAAAGTAAACAAATTTTACAAATTAGGCACAAAATCCTTAAGTGTGTGTGTGGGGGGGGCAGGGTGGCGGTCATCTCTTCTATCCTACTCTTAACTAGATGCATTCTGACCCATTCGTCCAAGCACTTTCTTTCATGATTTGTCCATCACTTTCAATTCAGCAGTCACATTTACTCAATGAATTACCTTACTTAGAATATCTCTAATGGTTTTAATTGAATTTATAAAAGCTATATAGGTGTGTATATGTATACAATTTCATTGAAAAATTGAGTAGGACAACAACAACAACAATAATAATAAAATATTTTAAAAAAATACTAAACTTTGACCCTATCCTGAAAGACTGGAAGTTCCTGTGCAGTTTGATTTGAAGTAGAGGTCTCTTCACAAGAGTCTAATAAAGAAAAAAATGTATTTTAATATACTTCCCCCCCCCCCCCCCCCGATAATTATTAAATTTTGTAATCGGGGAGGGGCATGATTTTTTTTTTTTTTTTTTTGTGCACTGACAGTACACGAGTTACATTATATTCTTATCAGATTATATAATAACATAAAAAAAAGTTTCCAATATATTGTAAATATCATTCCACCCAATTATCAGGTATACACGAGCACTGACATTTTACTGATTATGTATTTTTATAGACATTATTAAATGATAATAAAAACACTTCATCTAATTGTGTCAATTAATTATTCTATCTTCTTTTTTCAGCACAGTGAAATCTGTTTATTATAATCATTGATACTTTTATCTATTGGGTAATATTATCAAAATAGGTTTTCAACTTAAATTTAATTACATTGTCCATCGTTATATTAATAAAATTATGTCACAACTTCATGTGTGTTGTGTCAATGTAACTTTTATAATTACACGTTTTAATTATTTTTTTTATTTATTGAAAAAAAAATCACTAGTGTAAAGTAAAACAATAATCATATTTAAAAAAAAATAGTCTAATTACGAAACTAAATCCACCAGAATGCATTTCTGTTTCTTAAATCTGAGCCAGTCCTCCCTCCCTGCATTCGTCATGAAAATCTTCTCTTACTCTCTCTCTCTCTCTCTCTCTGCTAGCCTTTTTCCGTTTTGCTTGATCGATCATTCTATGCCCAAAAAACCAATCTTTTCTTGCTTTTATAACAATATTTATAAATAAATATTAAATTATTTATTACCTATAGATGCTAGCGTTTCAAGCTTATTTCTTTCATCAGTGTAAGAAGTGACAATTTCAGATAGTCGGAAGGTGCAAACCCAGTTCAGTTGGCCTAGACTCCGTAAGCAGTCGCCTTAGTTCCCGGTGGCCGTGAGGATATCACATGATTAAAGGAAATTAAGATCTCTGTGCCTAGAAGCTAGCAAAAATTTTAGTTAGTTTCATAAGAATTTGGTGCATGTAATAATTTAATGACCAAACGATACTGCAATAAGTAAATCAAATTTTAAAATTATTAAAAAAAAAAATAAAAAAATAAAAAAAATATTTATGAGATTTAAAGGCGTCCAATCAATTTTATTGTAAAAGTTTTTTCTTTTTTTTTCTTTTTTTAGTGTAAATAATATGCTACAAGGATAGAAGCCCAAAAATCGTTAGTCAGAATCAAATATGGATTTATATCTATTACTATTTAGGTTTAACATAAAAATTCTGCAAGATAATTTTATATATTAGATTCTATACCTGTAAACATTGTAACTGATAGACTAGTGTTCAGGTAAGAATAATTATAAGTTATGTGAGCCGGCCATAAGTCTTTATTTCACACAAAAAATGCTTGTAGGTGTATTTATTTATTTTTTAAATTATTTCTTAGCAAATTAAGTTGACTGATGCAAAGTTTCTTATTCTTTGCTTAATATTAATAATCTTTATCGTTACCAGAATAAAATATTTAGTTCTTGAAGTGATTATAAAACGAATAGGCTATTTTGCCGGGACCGGCAGAATAACGATGGGGCTGTTATTTTGCCGTTTCAGGTTTATCTAATCTAACTGTTACAATTACAGTGAAGATTTTGCGAGTCAACTTAACTGCCGGTTTATTTTTATTTTCAACATTTTTCCAATAAAAAAATAATAATTAAAACTTCTGACTATTTTAAAAAATTAAATAAATAATTTATATGGCGATTTTCGCCACGACTTACGAAAAAAATAAGTTTTATTTCACCATAGACTAAGTAACTACGATGAATTTCTATGTCCATTTAAATGCATTTACGTATTGTTTTTATTGTAAAAAAAAAAAGTACAAATTGTTTTTTTAAGTACAAATAATTCGTTTTGAACCCCCGTTTATGGCTACTTCTTTTAATATAACTCTCTACCGGATTACCTCATAATGTTTGTTTGTAAAACAATTCAACTTTGCATTAAAATTCGTTGAAATTATTGACAATTACTACTGTTGTTATTTTATCGCAAGAAAAACATTCAATTTAATGGTTAATTTAGTGAAATGATGAGAAATAGTCTTAACATTTTAATTATTTTAATAATCAGATTTCTTAACAAGAGTTATTTATTTTTTTATCAATGAATGAAAAGTTGGTTTTTTTTTTATCTTAAATAACTAAAACATTTTTTATCCGACGCAAATTACTTCTAAATCCGACTAAAGAATCTAATTGTCTGTAATATTTTCGTTCATTTAATTCATTTTTACTTTTAATGTTTTTTGTATTAAAAGCAGATATTTCTTTTCTATTCAAAAGATTAAAATAACCGACAGAATAACAACTGATGATGACGATGAAAATAAATTGTTATTAAATATTTGTCCTTATTTATTTCATTACCCTTTCTTTCAAAAGGCCAGTTGCCCTCCCAACAGTTCGGTTAAAAAACATTAGCCGGCAAAATAACGAGGGGGTCGTTATTTTGCCGGGACCAGCAAAATAGCCTCTTCCATTATAAAAACAGATTTCAGCTGTCGTTTGCATTAACCTTAATGTTCTTGGAAATGGCATGAATCCAAGTCTTAAGTTCAATCTTTTTTGCTATTTTTTAGTCTTGGTTGACAGCCGGTCTACTAAAAGGATAGACAGACTTTGCAAATGGGTTATTATTGTACATAAGCCTTCTGATTCTCAGTTCATAGAAAAATATGGACTTTACCTTAACACACTCGTATGGTAACATTGAAAGAATGGATGGTTAGATGTAGAACAGTTCAGTTGGTAGAGGAAGGCCAAGGAAAACATGGGAGGGAGTGATAAGGATTGAGAGAAAGAAAGATAAATATAAGTCTAGCCAGAGATAGATTAATTTGGAAGTCAATTTCTAAAAGCTGCCAAACTCATACCAGCATGTAGTACGGACGTTAAATCGAATATGATGATAACTGGTCCAGGGCAGATTGAAAAGGATTTGGGACGAACACTTTTTATTTGTGGATTCAGGACAGTCATTCACTCAATAGTAGCACTTGTATGCATTTTTTTTCCATCCCATAAAGAAATTGAGTTAACACCAATCCTTGAACATGGATCTATTATTTCAAAGTTTACTTTTCCTAAGGCCAGTTGCCCTCCCAACAGTCTAGTCTACCCTATTTAACCTTGATGGGGGTAGAGAAGTGAAGGGTTCATACCTTTCAAAAGGATATTAATGTCAGTGGCTCAAGAGCCCTGAACGAACTTGAACATGAAATGATAGTTCGGCCACAGTGTAATAATATTGGTTGGTACCATCTTGTTTTGGTAGGGTACCCAGTGGACAAAAGAATTTGAAAGGTCTTAATCATTCGGAGGAGGGGGAGGAGAAATTGGTTTAGTTGTAACCGATTTCTTGATGCACACCCTCCAGTTACTGAACGAGTTGACATCAGCAGGTTTTGGCTAAGAGCAAAGTGTTGTATCTGTTTTGATACTACACTTCATCTTTTCTGTCCTCGGTCAGTGAAGGAGAAATCCTTCTAGACTGAGGCAATTTTAATTGTTGTCCTAATGTCAAGTGCCCTTTTCTGAGGAGCTGGATTTTCACCACATTAAAAACCGACCTTGTGTCTAACTATGTTTAGCAAGTAAATAGGGACCTATCTAAGCAAGTTGTGGACTCCTGAGCTGACAACAGAGACTGGGCGAATCTTTCATCAAGATTCAAAGTTGACTGAGCTGAAAAAAAACGAACATGTAGCTTGTACACGCCCTCCCACACTTGTCTCGTTTTGTTGAGAGAAATAAAGTCGCGTCTGTTACATTTTATTGTATGTGGTTTTATTTCACAACAGGTCACTTGATAAAGCCACAGCAATCACCGAGAAGCTGCATCTGCACTTTAACCGAGTGTTTGTCTAAGCTGCAACAGTCAGTGTTATGTCACCAGCACGGCCAGGGGAAATAACAACTTTAACAAAATAGCAGCATTGGAATTCTGTAATGGCACAGAAGATTTCAAGAGTGTTAACATTTCTTTCCGGATGTTTTAAAAACGTTTTCTGGTCGGTATAGTCCTGGGGTTGGGGGCAGTATAAAATGTTAATCTGAAGCTCTGCTCTTACTGTTTTTTTAAATTTAAAAATAAATTTTTTTTAAAAATTTTATTACTGAGTCTCCACTTATCAAGGCCAAAAGCCACTCAAATATAAGAGTTGATGGATTGATTGTCAGTTGAATGAAGAAGAATATTATGAGAAGATTAAAAATGATGAATGGAATGAACAAAATTTGATTACATATGGGTTACGATAAGTATTTATTGACATCGGATTTGAAGATGACGATGTAATCTGCAAAAAAGCACTCGCGTAGCAACATGTTTCACAAATATGGAAGTTCTTGGAAAGAAACTATGTTCATGGAAATTACATTTGATAGTAGGCACACAGGAGAGGAAAGGAAAGTTCATTTCAGTTGTGGTAATTAGACGCGTTGTTGTTGTTGTGAACGACTTACAAGGAGGAACCACAGATTGGAGCTCAGGTGAGCACTTTCCACAAGGATGAGTTTAATCACTATTCGCATGCACAAATGTCGGCAGATTTTGGTAATAATTTGCAAGCTTCCTCCTGTCTTAAGAGACAATGGACACCCCCTAAAAAGGTGCCTGTGTGATGGTATGTTTTATAGTGAAGCAAGATGTGTGCAATCTTTAACATCACTTCTCTTGGCATTGGTCGAGTCTGATGACAAGGAGAAACCCAAGACGTCCACAAGCAATGCTGGGATAAACGGGGAAGGACAGGTGTTATTTCAGAGTTTTTCTTCTCCTGCATTAGTTGCCCTATCAAGGCTTGGGAGTCTAATCTATTCTACTATTTCACCCATAGCAAGCGGAGAGGGGGGGAAAATAAATTCCTACTTCTATGGTAATTATTTAAGTTTATTTTTAAATCATCATTGTCTTCCCATTGGGTGTCAACTGTAAGGAAATAGATTTAGATTTTTATCTTCACGATTCTATGCCGTCAAATATGCACAAGAAGCTGCTAAGTAGTCGGTGGGATACTATCGTGGCCCGTGGAGTGTATCTTGGTGTGTCGTGAGGATATCCCTGGAAGGAATCTTATCCTCCTGGCACAGCTCCACGAGCTCCAGGGGTATGATAGTCACATTCCCCTTAATGAAGAGGTAATACCGTTGTAAAAACAAGCAAACAAACATCTTATATAAAAAATATGGCGCTTATTTTTGCACTTCGAAAAATAAAACTCGTTTCACCGACGAGAGACCTGCGTCTACCCTGTGTGTTGGGTTCTCTGTAGGCAACTGCTGTCTCTCTCTCGTGGCAGTAAACAGGCAAGAGCGAGGAAGAACGTTCAGCAAAAAAGGAGAGGAACAAAAATACACAACAAAAAAGAAACAGAGAAAGAGAAAGAAAGGACCAGAGTTACTCGTTGTCATTCTCGGGTTCACCGGCGTTAGCCATAGACGTTTTGATTCTTAACCCCTAGAACACTCAACAGCCTCTGATATTATAAACAGCTGTCAATATATAGTTGGTTGACGTTGCACTGTTGTTAATGCAAATAACAGCAAGGAACCTCGTGTCTGTAGAAACATTACTTTTTTTTTAAATGGACACATCGAATTCTGGGTGATCAACCCTAGATCAGACATATTTCCAATTTCTTGTGTGGTTTGTCTTCCCATAGTCAGCTTTTTATTCGCATGCATTGCAAATATGCCACTAAACATTACAAACATGGTGCTAAACATTGCAAATATGCCACTAAACATTGCAAACATGGTGCTAAACATTGCAAACATGCCACTAAACATTGCAAATATGCCACTAAACATTACAAACATGGTGCTAAACATTGCAAATATGCCACTAAACATTGCAAACATGGTGCTAAACATTGCAAATATGCCACTAAACATTGCAAACATAGTGCTAAACATTGCAAATATGCCACTAAACATTGCAAACATGGTGCTAAACATTGCAAATATGCCACTAAACATTGCAAACATCGTGCTAAACATTGCAAATATGCCACTAAACATTGCAAACATCGTGCTAAACATTGCAAATATGCCACTAAACATTGCAAACATAGTGCTAAACATTGCAAATATGCCACTAAACATTGCAAACATCGTGCTAAACATTGCAAATATGCCACTAAACATTGCAAACATCGTGCTAAACATTGCAAATATGCCACTAAACATTGCAAACATCGTGCTAAACATTGCAAATATGCCACTAAACATTGCAAACATCGTGCTAAACATTGCAAATATGCCACTAAACATTGCAAACATGGTGCTAAACATTGCAAACATGCCACTAAACATTGCAAACATGCCACTAAACATTGCAAACATGGTGCTAAACATTGCAAATATGCCACTAAACATTGCAAACATGGTGCTAAACATTGCAAATATGCCACTAAACATTGCAAACATGGTGCTAAACATTGCAAACATGCCACTAAACATTGCAAATATGCCACTAAACATTGCAAACATGGTGCTAAACATTGCAAATATGTCACTAAACATTGCAAACATGCTACTAAACATTGCAAACATGGTGCTAAACATTGCAAACATGCCACTAAACATTGCAAATATGCCACTAAACATTGCAAACATGGTGCTAAACATTGCAAACATGCCACTAAACATTGCAAACATGGTGCTAAACATTGCAAATATGTCACTAAACATTGCAAATATGTCACTAAACATTGCAAACATGCCACTAAACATTGCAAACATGGTGCTAAACATTGCAAATATGCCACTAAACGTTGCAAACATGCCACTAAACATTGCAGACATGCCACTAAACATGCCACTTAGTGCATGTTTACACACACTCATCTATGATACGGGACTCCCAAGACACTACTCTCTGTAAACAAACCAATGTATTGATTTTTGAATCACCAGAAAATCAGAATTATCCAATTCTAATTAAATTTACAGCATTTATTCAATAAAATTATGTATATATCTCTCTCTCTTATATATATATATATATATATTAGTAAAATGTTTCCACTGTATAGAATGCATTTAATTTTTTGTAATTTTAAACGATTAACCGTTTCAAATTACAAAATGTAAATGCATTCTATACAGTGGAAACATTTTACTAATGCTTATAACATGCGACCAGAGAACACACACAACTTGTGGACATTACACAACGAGCTTCGTTAACAACTGAAGCACAAGATCAAGCGACACCATGTCGTTTAAAAAAAAAAAGGAAGAAAAAAATTTGTCTATTATCCTGATGAAGATTCCTGTGTGAATCAAAAATTTGAATTTAAATAAATAATATGCTTATTTAAAAAAATCCTCTGCATTTTACTGATAAAAAAAAAAACGTTTCAATAATATATATATATATATATATATATATATATATATATACAGTGGAAGTCTTTACTAATACTTATAACGTGCGACCAGAGCACACACACAACTTGTGGACATTATTACACAACGAGCTTCGTTAACATCTGAAGCACAAGATCACGCGACACCATGTCGTTTAAAAAAAAAAAGGAAGAAAAAAATTTGTCTATTATCCTGATGAAGATTCCTGTGTGAATCAAAAATTTGAATTTAAATAAATAATGTTTATTTAAAAAAAAAAAGCCTCTGCATTTTACTGGTTTCAAAAACCGTTTCATATATATATATATATATATATATATATATATATATATATATATATATATATATATATATATATATATATGAAAGTAAAGTTGTGTGTATGTGTGTCGTGGCATTACAGTTTAACGGTTGATCTAGGAGCCGAACTAACCACATATTTGAAATCAGCACTTTCGATCCAATGTTCTTATCGATGTTAGAAGTTCTTGAACCTCATTATTTAAAATTAAAAGTGTGGAAATTTTGTTACCGTTCCATTTCCAGCCGAACAAACACTATACTTATAATAGTGAGTTCAATTTTACTACAGTAGAAGCATCGGTATATAATGATAAATTTTAAAATCGGTTAAGAAACCAGATAACACGATGCAGAATTTTTTTCAAATAAATAATTTTTTTTTTTTAATCAAAATTTTTGGCTTTAAAAGCCTTCCTCAGGGTGATACAGACAATTATTTTCTTCATTGTCGAGATCTTACGGCGTTTCCAAAGATTGCCGATTTCTTCTGGTCTTGTTGAAGAAACTGTTTTTTAATGTCTGATTGCCGTAGTGAGATGCACTGGGACGCGTGTACAAATAATGAGTTCAATTTTACTACAGTAGAAGCATCGGTATACACACATCCCAGTGCATCTTACTACGGCTATCGGACATTAAAAAAAAACAGTTTCTACAACAAGACCGGAAGAAATCGTCGGTCTTCAACAACGACGTAAGATCTTGATAATGAAAAAAAAAAGAAAAATTGTATCACCCTGATGAAGCCGAAAATTTGAATTTCTAAAAAACAAAAATCATTTATTTGAAAAAAATCACACATTTTTTCTTAACTGATTTTCAAATTTATACTTATAATAATTTGAACCTTTTCACTACCATAAGAAAAATAAATAAATATAAAAATAAGTCAAGATTGTTTTTAGTAAAATCATCATATATATTTGACATCTTTATTCAAAATTTTTATTCTTAGAATTTTTCTTTATTTCTTTATGTATTTTAGACAATCGAACTATTTTAGTTTATGTCGAGAGATTCCTACGTCAAACTCATAAACACTATAAGTAGTTTAAAAAGACAAAATATTTTCATTTGTTCGGTGCCTGTGTGGATAAAGTGTTCGCCTTCAGTTCAGTTTTATGCCATCTTTTAGGATTCGAATCTCACACTAGACAATCGATTCTTTTCTTTTGTTATAGCATTCCAATTATTTCCTAGCCGATATTGATTATTATCATAAACCTGAATCATATTATTTTTTAAATTATTTTATTGCGATTTAAAGTAAAAAACAAAACAACAACAAAAAACAACTACATTTGAACTGACGTATAGAAGAAAAAAGTTTGAGAAACCCGACGTTGACGGGTTCTTCAACTAGTATTTTATAAAGAAGTTTTAAAATTTAATATTTAACATCATAGTGAGTTTCAAGAGTGGAACTTGACCGAGGCCATCATAATCCAGACCAGTGAACTAAGTCACGCCCCTGATGACGTCATTGACATTGGTTTCGAAGGCCACAACGTTACTGTTTCCCCGCTAAAATTACGTTGTTTTTTCTGTCATTTCCAAAAGATAAAGATGCCTTCTACTTGTGTTGTTCCATATTGCGAGGGAATTTGGGAAAAAGTAAATGTTTTTTTCTTTTCCGAAAGATAAAGAATTACTTCAGACTTGGATACGTTCTATTAAACAAGATAGATTTACTCCCACGAAGCATAGTAGAGTAAGTGTTTTGTTTAAATTGTTTAAATTTCGATATTTGAAGTCGTGGACGACGTCATCTTGGTTTTTTGTTTGCACCTTATTTATTGAAGTAAAAAAAAAGGGTTTTACATAAATTAAGACCATTTTAATTTGCCCATATAAGTTTTGTTTGAATTAATATCCTCGTTCAACTTTCAATACACAATAAGCACCAAAATATTTCCATAAAAAACAGTTACTACACTTTGCTCCTAGCCAACAGAAGTTTGAATTAAAAAAGCTGTATTATTTGAATTTTTCGGACTACTATTCTCATCTTCGTTGTTATATTCATAACATTTCAGCTAATGTAACCTTAGACTTCCTTCAGGTACATCTTTTCGAACTTGGAAATCTTTATGTTGAACTGAAAAATAACGTCTATGCTATCATGTGTAAACTAAACTTTCTTCATATATTTATTTCCAAATAGTTTGGAAATTTTCCATCAACAAGTTTTATAACACTTACAAAATTCATTATTTAATCATGGTGCGTCTACACGAAATAATACATTTGCACTAAGCTTTCTAATAAAGTAATAGGTTAATTATATTCCGTGATCTTTAGTTAATAAATACTGAAAATTTCATTAAAATTGGTTGATTTCCTAAATTTTTATGGATTTTAAAGTGTAGGGAGGGGTCAAAATGTTTTGATATTTTGGAGATTCAGATCTCGTTTGCCACCTTATAGCATGACGTCATTTTCCAGTTAACGGGCCTTCGTTAATTACAGTGGCCGTGACTTGACCGAATTCAAGTTTTATTCATGCACAGTAACGTTTTTTTTAATATGTTGTTGTTATTAAAAGCGTCTTATATAATTTTTTTCTGGCAATATTTTAAGTAATGCAACACAAAATAAAACTAAAAAAAACCTCCAGAGCGCTACTGAAACTATCCTTCCGAGGAAGGGGTGAGGAGATTAGTAGACTTGGGCCTACTCTGGTCATGGGTACAGAGGTAGGTAATGCCTGCTTTGTAAAGTAGCCATCTATTTCTTCATACTGAAGTGGTTAGTTCTTGCATGGGAAAGTACTACTTGACCATTTTTCTATTTATTTGTACTGACTGACCAAAACACTTAAATCTAAATTACCCATAATGCCTTTGTTTATCTTCCATATTAATACTGCGTTGATATGTCACAAAGCTCTGACATGAAAATGCAAACAGTACAATTTGATGACGAGCCTGCAAGAAGCCTTTGCGGTCAATGTTATTTAGTACCACTTAAAGTCAATGCACAACATCAAGTCTTCCTCTTCCACTTCAACAGGGTATTCATTTGAGGTGACAGTAGTTAAGTGGATACTGGCCTGGATTGATAACGCAGCATGTTGTGTTCGAGTCCTGTCACATCCATAACACCATTTTTGATAGGGATGTTGGCAACCTTCCCGTAGTCCCTCTTGTGAGTACTTAATTCTAAACAGAACCAATGACAACAAAAAAAATAAAGTAGGTCAAAGTCATAGCATGTTGATTTGTGCCAATTATGTTTTGTTATTTTTAAGGTATTTATAAGTAACACACATCTATACTAGAAGAACTATCTTACATTGCCTGAACTTGTATAAGTAAATGTAAACTTTAAATATCTACTTCTTTCTTTGGACCATTTTTATATGAAGCACTCCTAGCTGAGGAGAGAAATGACTAGACCTTTATGGAGTGAGCAGAAGGAGTGCACTCTTTTTTGCAGGAACCAAGGACTTTTTTTGTCCATGAGGAGCAGTTCCATTGTTTACTAAATGACCAACATTCGTTTCGTTGCCCCATTCTTTCCGCAATAAATCTGTAAAAAAAAGAGATACTTTATCAAAAAGTGGAGTTCAAAAATTAATGGTAAATAAAGCCCGCAAACGATAAGGGCAAAACTTTGGATTACACTAGTTATCTAATTTCATATATAAAGAAAAGTCAGTCAGATTCTCGAACTTAGACCTAAATAGCATTACATTTGACAAATCGATATTTGATTCTTACTATCCAATTTGTCTTCTGCCTTCTACCATGTCCTTAGCAAGAAAATGATGTATTACGCTTCAATTTCTTTAAAAAATACTTATTTCGACTAGCTACTTTGTTAGACTGGAGGCATTTTCCGTTTGTGAACTAAACAGTGCCAACTTAATAAACAGAAATTTCTACATGGCTCTTTCTCTGTGACCTATTTATGATAACCATTTATATTTCTTTAAATAAATATTAGCCTATTTATTTTTAAAGCTACTTTAATATCATAAACGTAGATAAACTAATTTGTTTTACAACACCTAATTATAATGTCTTCAAACAGTGTTGAAAGCAGCCTTTTGTTTCGTTTGTGTACTTATTAATTCTATTTTCTTATTACAAAAATTGCCTTTTTCAATTTGTATATATTTTTTAATTATTAGAGCGTTTTGAGTAAATCAATTGACAAAAAACTTAAACAACAATATTAATTTTTCTTTTTAACTTCTACGAACATGCAATGCTCGAATATAATATTGCGGATATTTGAACATTTCAATTCAGTTATGGCTGTCAAATGTTACATCACACATTTCGACTAGTAAAAATATACGCCATATAATTTTGGTCTGTTTTCTTTTTTTTTTTTAAATAATAATTAATTTTTTTTTATTTTTGTGGTAACAACTAAAAAAAGGGAATTGAAATACAGGGTGATTCATAAGTCACTTCACTTAGCTATTTAAAATGATTACCATATGAAGCACAAACATACTATGAACTTTTGATAATTGTTATCTTACTCTATAATTACTGCTATTTATTATTTTAAATTTGTTCGTTTATATATTTGTTTCTATACATGTTGATTTCATAATCAATCAAATATGCTACAAAGAGTCGTAAATTCCTTGCAAAAAAGAATGGAGCTATGCATGCAGAACGAAAGTGGACATTTTGAAAATTTGCTGTAATTTTAAACAATCATAAATGAAGTTGCTGAATAAACTTTCTGTTTTGTATTACCGTATTTTTTAACTTTAGAATTTCAAAAATTAATAGCTAAGTGACTTATGAATCACCCTGTATATTGCAATTTTTAATTTTTTAAATATTAATTAACAAATTGTTTGCTTTTTTCATATTTTTTTAAAATATTAAAAAATAATAAAATCAAACAGTGTTGTTTTTATAAATGGAATTGAAATATATTACAAATTTAGGCTCAGATTGGGGTTAGAGTTTTCTGGCTCCAAATAACATATAATAAGAAGAAATAGACATTTAAAATATTATCGATTTACATGTTCGTATAAAAGTGGCTTTGCTTTGTTCAACTGATTGTACCTAATCCGAATGAGTGACGCAACAGATAACCTACATGTCTTCTGAAATATATATACAAATACATAAATGTATATACACACACGTATATATATATATGTATATATAAATGTATATTATATATATACATATATACACATGAACCCATACATATATACGTATATATATATATGCATATATATATATATATATATATATATATACATGTATATACATATATACATGTATATACATATATATATATACATGTATATACATATATACATGTATATACATATATATATATACATGTATATACATATATACATGTATATACATATATATATATACATGTATATACATATATATATATACATGTATATACATATATATATATACATGTATATACATATATATACATGTATATACATATATATATACATGTATATACATGTATATACATATATATATACATGTATATACATATATATATACATGTATATACATATATATATACATGTATATACATATATATATATACATGTATATACATATATATATATACATGTATATATATATATATACATGTATATACATATATATATATACATGTATATATATATATACATGTATATACATATATATATATACATGTATATACATATATATATACATGTATATACATATATATATACATGTATATACATATATATATACATGTATATACATATACATGTATATACATATACATGTATATACATATATATATATACACGTATATACATAACACACACCCACACATATATATATATACACGTATATACATAACACACACCCACACATATATAAATATACACGTATATACATAACACACACACACATATATATACACGTATATACATAACACACATACATACATATATATACACGTATATACATAACACACACATACATATATATACACGTATATACATAACACACACACATACATATATATACACGTATATACATAACACACACATACATATATATACACGTATATACATAACACACACACATACATATATATACACGTATATACATAACACACATAGATACATATATATACACGTATATACATAACACACATAGATACATATATATACACGTATATACATAACACACATACATATATATATATACACGTATATACATAACACACATACATATATATATATACACGTATATACATAACACACATACATATATATATATACACGTATATACATAACACACATACATATATATATATACACGTATATACATAACACACATACATATATATATACACGTATATACATAACACACATACATATATATATATATATATATATACACACATACATATAAATACACACATGTATATAAATACATACATATATACGTATATACACACATAAATATATAAATATACACACACACATATATATATATACACACACATATATACGCATATATATATACATACATTATTACATATATATGCACACATATATACATGATTAATAACCACACAATTATCAAGCAAAAGTAAAACTAAAAATTAAAAAATCCGCTAAAATCTTACATTGGTCGAAATGTGTGACGTAACATTTAACCCTAACCGAGTTAAAATGTTCAAGAATATGCAAGGATAGAGTCAGAAAAATGTGTGCGTTTCTCGCCTATATGTAACTTTGCTAAATACACATTGAATTATTATTTTCTTTTTACTAATAATCGAATATTTATTTGAATCAAACCAACAACAAAACAACAACATTTTTCCATTTAATCTATTTGGTTACTTGGAACGTGGTAGTAAATTAACCAGTATCACCCTAAAATTAACCCTAACCTTAACCCCCTTCCACTCTTACATTTAAACGCATTTATCCTATTTGTGCTTACAAAAATAATAGAAACATGTAAATTAGTTGTTAGAAATCTACTTAACTCATACTTTCCATATATATTTGGACTTGGATGGTTTGAGGCATGTCCGTTCGTCCGTCCGTCCGTCCGTTCGTCCGTCCGGATTTTTCTCCGCAACCATCCATTAACTTTCTCTGAAATTTTGCATGAAGTTGTAACTTTGGTCAGGTTAGAAAGTGACATTCTCCGATTTTTGAAAAAAAATCTGGTTAGCCCCCCCGGGGGCCAAAAAGTCCTGAAATGGCAAAAAATGACATTTTTTGCCCCATAACTTTTCATCCATCCATTTAATTTCTCTGAAACTTGGCCAAAATGTGGAGGCAATTGTTCCTAATAGAAAATAAGTATCGCTGACCTTGGAAAAAATCTGGTTCGCGCCCCCAGGGGGTTAAAAGCCCCCAAATGGCAAAAAATAACATTTTTTGCCCCATAACTTTTCATCCATCCATTCAATTTTTCTGAAACTTGGCCAAAACGTAGAGGCAATTGTTCTGGATATAAAATGAGCATCCTTGACCTCAGAAAAATTCTGGTTCGCGCCCCCAGGGGGTCAAAGGGGGGTCAAAAATGCCCCAAATTGCCCAAATTTATTGCATTTTACACTCGCCACATCGAGTCACATACAGAGGGGGACCACGCACGCGCGGCTTGTTTTACTTTGTCTTTCGTTAAACCACATATGCACAAAATAAAAGGCTTCTCTTCAAAATAACATTTTTCATTTTATTTATTTGGCCATTTGGAGCGTGGTAATAATTCTATCGGTGTCACCGTAAAAAATATCCCTTCTTAAATTTTAACCAGTAATTAAAACGTATTTTTGCCATTAGTATTTACAAAAAAAAAATACAGCCTTATGTAACGTAGTTACCTTATTCATTCCATATATATTCCCCTTTTTATAATCCCTTCACCCAGACAACGCCGGGTATGTGCAGTTATTGCAAAATACATAAACATATCCACTTTTCCAAAGTGCACTGACCGAAAATGAAAGTCAAGGTTATATTTTGGCTTAAAGATAACATATATAAAAGGTTTCTAATTAATAATTGAAATTTTTTAATTTCATTTTAAGTTTTCTAAAAAAAAATTAATTTAAAAGTAATTTTAGCTAAAACTTAAAAATATTAAGTTATAATTTGATCACATTGTAGACATGATCAAATCAAAACTTAATAGAAAAATGTAAGAGACATCCTTTTTATTTAAATAAACATATCTACATTACACTTGCTCAATCGTTTTTATTTGCAAAAAATGTTTTAATAGCACCTACTGAAATCTAAAAAGCCACAATGATATGCATGCTTAGTTCACGATTTGCAATTTGGGTGAAGTGCATGCGCGAACTGGATAACTAGCCAGAGTCGGCCATGTAAATTCTAAGCATCTATAAAGATTACAGATTTATCATTGGCTGAGAGGAACATTAACTAGCATTTAAGCAACTATGTAAGAACACAGACGTACAGAGAAGAGAAACAGATGTCGTATATGCAGGAGTTATTTTCCCTGAATAATACTTGGCAACAATAGAATGATCATTTCAATTATGAAGTACAAAACAAAACTCACACATGTGCAAGATTCAAGCAGAGGCTCGCCCTCTTTCTGGCAGTGGCTGTCGATGTGTTTCCAACCAGCTCTAGATTTTTGCATGGTTTTCACACTGCTGATGATGTTTTGTCAAATCTCACTTCTGGTCACAGTTTAGATAAGACTTCCAGACAGCTAGCTCTTTTATACTCGTCCAAATCAGAATAGTTCCCAGATAATATCAAAGTAAGTTGCATTTACTTGACATCGCTGATGCCTTCTCTATAAGTTGTTTGCCCTGGCACTTCGTATTTATTTCTACTTTAACATAGATTCTTTCATCTGTAATCTTCACCCCTTTTTATGTATCATGTTTGCATCATGTCCCTCTTGCACTTGTCTTTGACAAACTTTCTCTGTAACATATATATATATATATATATATATATATATATATATTATATAAATTTCTTTGCACAAAGGTTTATATAGTAACTTAATAGTGTATAATACGACAAGAGCTATTCATGATATAATCCATCCTATTTCATTCAAAAAACATTTTGTTTACAAACAAATTGTTTGTAAATAAAATGTTTTTTGAATGAACTAGGATTATATATATATATATATATATATATATATATATATATATATATATATATATATATATGAGATAATTTATTTCATTTTGACTACAAAATTGATTTTGTTTCACGAGAGCGATTTGAAGCGCTTCCGATCGTCAGGTCATGAAAATTCATTATGCCTGTTAAGATAAGTTCAGAATAACACAGTTTTATGAAGGTGACAGAAATTTAAAATAAAAATTAAAAATGAATATAAACAAAAACAAAAGCAAAAAAGCAAAAATAGAAATACAAGTAAGAAGAAAAAGAAAAAGAAGAAGAAAAGGAAGAAAGAAATATTAAGAGCTACACGGGACATAGAAAAGAAATAGAAAGAGGTGAAGAGAACGCAGACGTGATTTGGTGAAGGTTGGTTGAAATATGAAAGGGTCAACGCGTGTCAAAAAAGAAAACTCTGTCTGGGTCTTGCTTTTGCAGAAATGGGCAAGTAACCGATTATCAATTTGGTAATATGTCTATGAAGGGGGGAGGGAGAGATTAACCCTATATGGAGGGCGGATGGATGAGTAGGGGGGGGGGATAAAAATATTTAAGGTGCCAGTATATATATTTTATAATTTTATTATTTTTAGCACCTTAAATATTTTCATGACCTGACGATCGGAAGCGCTTCAAATCGCTCTCGTGAAACAAAATCAATTTTGTAGTCAAAATGAAATAAATTATCTCATATATATTTATATTTCTGCTCTATATTTTTATTGAGCACTCTCATAAACCCGGTTCAACTCCCCTGGATTTATACCCTGTGGATATATACCATACTCGGATTATATATATATATATATATATATATATATATATATATATATATGTGTGTGTGTGTGTGTGTGTGTGTGTGTGAACAAGCATCTCTCTGCACAGCTCCCAATTTAGGATGACACCCCAAAACTTTCACTCAGTAGCCCCTTACATCTACAGTGGCGACTTGCCTTGTTTGGGGTGAACTATGTTAATTATATATATATATATATATATATATATATATATATATATATATAGTAAGCAATGAAAATATATATGGCAATCAAGCTACACAGAGGCTCCCGTGTTTCATCCCCGGGGGGAATAGTCAGGCTAAATGCATGGAGTTATTTTTGTCAGGTGTTTTTATATACATGGCTTGCTAGTTAACCAATCAGATTCTTTGTTGTTCCCTCAGCCAATCATTGGGCTTCCCTCGAACAAAGGCTTTGTTGGTGACGCTCCTATATTTTGTTAACAATAGATTTTCCTCTATCCTGTTTCCTTTGTTTTGTCAATACAGTGGGCGAATTTATTTCAACACGTGGTTTCTTGTATTTCTATTTTAGGTTTTAAATTTTAACTAATTCAGTTTTTTATTTATTTATTTATTTTTATTTATTTATTTTATTTATTATATATCATCTTAAGGTAAATTTATTTCTGTGTAAACAGCTGTTTGCTATTTCATTTCTAGAGTTTAATAGGTTTCAGGGATCTTTAAAATTTAGGATTTCATATTTTTCATTCAGGCATAATCTACACGGGTCGTCTAAGTTTCTACATGTACTGGCCTGTCTTACTATTTTCCATTCAATTATTGGTGAGTGTCCATTTTCTTTGAGCTCCCAATAATGGTTAGCTAGTGCTGTTTTAGTTCGACGTTCTTTGTTTTTAAATGTGCTTTTATGGTCATAGTATCTGGTCTTAAAGTCTAGGGATGTCATACCCACGTAGTATTTCTTGTTATTTGGTCTTTCGTTGGCAAATATCGTTGCTTGGTATACAACACTTTTAGTTAGGCATTTATTTTGTAGTGGACAAAGTTTACGATTTATGCAGTTACATCTTTTCTCTTCATTGCTAACTTTTTCGTTTCTATTCGGGTGGTTATCATTAGTGTTTTGTTTATTTCTATTAGTATTGTTTATATTTTTGTTCTTCGTAGTGTTATTTTTGTTATATTTTCCACTTTGTTTATTTTTTTCTTCTCTATTGTTGTCTTTTAGTATTTTGTTGTTGTGTGCCTTAATTATCATTTCTAGGTTTTCACAGCAGCTGTAGGATAGTTTTAGATTATTTTTATTGAATATTTTATGTAGAGGGTTGGTTACGGGGAAGTGTTTTTCAATCAGATTTAGGAATTTTTTTGCCTAGTTTAGTTTTTAGCATCTGGTTATAGGGAGAGGTATAGTAGATTATATTTCTTTTTCTTTTGTTTTTATTTTTAATTTTGTTGTAATTATTGGTGTCCTGTTTTTTATATTTAATTTCGGTATTGTGGTAACCACTATTTTTTAGAGCTGTATTGTAAATGTTGATTGATTTTTTAAAAACGCTTTCGTTGCTAGAATTGTTGATAAGCCTACTTTCGATCGAATTCGGGATATGTTTTATGATTGATGGGGGGTGATTAGACTTTGGGTGTACGTATATTGGGTTGGCGTTATCTTTTAGGTATGGTTCGTAGGTGTTTTTACTTAAGTTTAATGTGACGTCTAGAAAGTTCGTTGTTTTTATGTTAGCCATTATTTCTACTTTTAGGCCTAGTTTTTTCATTTCCATATGTATAATTTTCTTGAAGTTTTCTCCCTTGACTTTGTTGGAGTCTCTTATTATCGCTAATCCATCATCTCTATAAAGGCCGATATCCGTATTATCGAATATATTTGTGAGTGTATATAAAATGAATAAATCCACAAGATCAGATGCCTCCGCAGAGTCAAGGGCACCCATGGCCAAATCAAAGGAGTTTGTCATATTCGTTTTAATCCATTGGTCCTCGTTGTTGATTAAAACTGATCTCCTACATTTTTTAATGATGTGAATTTCATCCTTGGATATATCGGTATATATCTCGGCGAATTCTAGGGCGATATTGAAGAGTTCTTCTGATATGGATGGGTAGAAGTCCACTATGTCGAATTGTAAGAAGGTACAATTGTTCTTATTTTCTATACTGTTAAACCAAGTGATTGCGTCGGCAGTATTCACCCATTGGTTTAATTCTAGGTCTTTTCTTATTTGTTTGTTAATTCTAGATAGAATTGTTTGGCTGATTCTTCCTATTTCTGGTTTGGTCGGATTAATTAAGCGAGTGCTGGGGTTATTGTTAAAGTTACTTTTGTGGTCTTTAAATAAGATATAGGCTTCCTTAGGTTTTAACTTACTAACTTTGTTGCTAATTTTTAGTTTATCTGTGATTTGTTTACTTTCAGTATTTATTATATCTATGTAGTTATGTTCGCTTGTATCTAGTTTTTTGTAGTTTTTTGTAATATTTTCTGTTAGTAGTTTGTTATACTCTTGTTTATCTATTTTGTAAAAATTTCTAGTTTTGTCCGCTTTTACGAATATTTTGTTAGAGTTGTTTATGTTTTTAACGATGGTGTGTAGTTGTTTTTGGAAATTATTCTGTTGTTTGTGAAATTCTAAGTTTTTAATAACATTTAAGAGGTCATTTTCAAAGCTAGTCATGAGATCTATTGGTTTAGCGTTTTTTAGGCTTTTGAATCCGTAGGATTCTTTTGTATCTACGTGTTTATCTTTATTGCTAATGAAGAAGTGTGCTCGCCATCGCATTCGGCGTATTAGTTCGTCCGTTTTTTAAATTAATTTAATAATGTATCCATGCTTGCTAGGTGTTGGGATATTCTTAAGTGATGTTTCTAAGTTAATTTTTTCCATATTGTTTTTTAGTGGTGAAATAAATTCTTGTGAGAGTGCTCAACTGTTTGAGGAGCTAGATATTAGTACTTCATGTATCCACATAAAATATTATAAGGAGATATAATTTTTTATGTGTAAGTTTTCAGTATTTACTTCAACAGTGCTCGATACGTAAGTAGAGCTAGGTAGTAAGCAATGAAAATATATATGGCAATCCAGCTACACAGAGGCTCCCGTGTTTCATCCCTGACGATTGGCTGAGGGAACAACAAAGAATCTGATTGGTTAACTAGCAAGCCATGTATATAAAAAAACACCTGACAAAAATAACTCCATGCATTTAGCCTGACGATTCCCCCCGGGGATGAAACACGGGAGCCTCTGTGTAGCTTGATTGCCATATATATTTTCATTGCTTACTACCTAGCTCTACTTACGTATCGAGCACTGTTGAAGTAAATACTGAAAACTTACACATAAAAAATTATATCTCCTTATAATATTTTATGTGGATACATGAGTACTAATATATATATATATATATATATATATATATATATATATATATGCAAATTCAACCGTCTCTTTGTTATTACCGTTTCTTTATCATTGTCTTTTTCACTTCATATTCCGATCTCATGTTATCCAATATAACACAACATATTCCACATGACGACGCTCGTGTTGGAGAAGGGGCTTCAACCATGTGCATCACAACACAAATGATAAAATAGAATATCAAATATTCTAATTTTTTATGGAGATTTTGCAGAGAGAGAGAAAGAGAGAGAGAGAGAGAGAGAGAGAGCATTTTAGTGTCTCACCCGAGCAGAAAAAAACAAGTCTGTTGTGTACTACAGGTCGACGTGTACGTGTATCTTGCTTGGATAGCATATGTGGGTTCACTAAAACAATATATCCTAACAATTGTGACGATAATATTAATGAAAATAAATTAGTTTGCCTCATCTAGATAAGCCATGACAATGGACTGCTCCACCCAAAAGGATATGGCGTGTGTTGCTGCTACTGCTACTGCTACTACTCAAATCTTTCTATTTTTGTTTTTATGGAAATCTCTCCAGACAAGGCATGAAGCCACTTGATGTAAGGATCTAAAAGATACTACTTTAAGGTAAAAAACTAGCCAATGATAAGTGTTATATGGATAGATTCTGACCCAGAAAACAGCAATTATTCCCTCCTTGTCAGAAAGATCGCTCATAGTCTGTGAGAACTAAAGGACAAAATCAGGGAAGCGAGAGTTACGAGGCTGTCGAAAGTAAACCCAAGGTTCCGAGGTTCACTTTTTACTTTCCATAAAACTAAAAGCATTATGTGTCCCATGTTTGAAGGTCTTTCAATAGAGAAATCAAAATCAACTTCTCCTGCAAAATACAACTTTATGTAGTTAAATGTGTCCTAATCAAAGTCATACCTACAACAGACCGAGAGATCCAGCATTTTGTCTTTCCTCTGACATGTGACCCCCCCCCCCCCCCTTCAGCCAATCAAAATGTAGCACATTAATGAAGGTATAAATCTGTACAATGAAAGAATAAATGCTATCAGTATTTCTGATTTTTTTAGGTTGAAGGGTTGTGCATGAGGCCTAATTGTTACTCACATGAACTATGGAACAGTGTCTCTCTCTCTCTCTCTCTCTCTCTCACTCTCACTCTTACTTTGTCTCTATTTTTTTTACTTCTTCTAATCATGTGATCCTCTCAGCTAATCAAAATGGTATTGACAAATCAAGTTTGGTACTTCTTTACAATCGCCCTGTCATGAAAAAAAAAAACATCTTATCATTTTTGAAATAGTTCAATTTTCAGGGCTGGTACTACAATGATAATACACTCTTGGGTACTTATATCGATCTTGACCCAGTTTTCGCGAGTTTCTGGTCGGAAGCGTTCGACTATCCTATGCAAACGCCTGAGAGATGACGAGCCAATTTGTACCAGACGACAATTTTGATACGGTGCTGCGTCCTATGATTTTAAGTTATATTTTCAAGAAATTTTCTGAAAGAAACAACAAAAAATCAAAACAAGCAAAACATAGCTAAGTTACTATTATCAAATAAATATTTTCTGTTATTTTGATACGTTGCTGCATCCTATAATTTTTAGTTATATTTGCAAGAAATTTTTTAAACAACAAAACAAATAAAACAAGCAAAACCGAGCGAAATTACTGTTGTCAAATAAATATTTTTAACCCTAAACCCTAACAACAAAAAAAAACAAAACAAGCAAAATATTAAAATCAGCACCGTATCAACATTGTCGTCTGGTACAAATCGGCTCATCATCTCTCGGGCGTTTGCGTAGGATAGCCGAACGCTTCCGACCAGAAACTCGCGAAAACTGGGTCAAGATCGATATAAGTACCAACTCTTGAAATCCCACCGCATTTCAATAAAAAAAAAAGTAGGTTTTATGGGTTCTGTTTAGAATTGTCACTTATGACATGATACTATCATGGATTTCGGCATATTGCCCGTCTCTAAATTAAACTACAGCAGCACAAAACACTTATTATTTTGACGTTTGGCTGCTTTGAGAACCTTATTTTCAATGTTTAGTTCACCTAAAACATCAAAGTAGGTTAGCGTTTAATACAGATGCATGGATAATGGTGACATCTGTAATCGTATCATGTAAAAGTTTAAATAAAAAACAGCATAAAATCTACTCGTTTCTTATTGAAATCCCCTGATATTCTATGAGTGTATGATTATTAGAGCATCCACCCTAAAAAGTAGCCTATATCTAATATATAAAGTAAAGTTAGTCTCTTTCTCGATTTTTTGGTTATTGTAAAATAGGGTATGTCGATTTTGAAACCGGAACAAAAGCGACCTTATGAAAGTTGCAAATTAAAATAAAGAATTACCACATAAAATGTTTTTCTTCAAAATGTTGCCGTTATTGAAGGGAATTCATTTAAAGACTAAAATAATCGTGAATTCTGTCATTATTTCAATGTAACCTGAAAATATAATTTGGTAAAATTAAAACTGGTCTTTGAAGAAAATAAATGTAAAAAATATCTTTTAATAATAGATTTTTTAAATTGCAATATCCATATTGTTCTCAATAAATCGAATAAAATTTAATTAAATAATTAAAATCTGTAAAAAAATTTAATCTAAAATACAAATAACTACTCACAAATCCGGTCTAATTTTATTAGTATTTATTTTCCTGCGGACCGTGAAAAATTACCGGCCTTTCACCTGTTATTTATTTATTGTATGCTTCATTTAATAATACAAAACATAACTCAATCTATTGTATTATATATTAAAACTAGCTGACCCAATTTGGCCTTGCCCGGGAATATATCATCATCATCATCATCATCTTAAACAAAATATTATTTGTAAATATATGTGTGATGATGTATAGAAGTGAAACCTGTCCAGTGAGAGTTGAGGATATATGTTGCACGGAGAGAAATAATATGAGAATGATATGGTGGATGTGTAATGTGAGTCTTAAAGACAGGCTTAGATTTGATGACCTTGGAAAAAGATTAAATCTGGACAGTAAAAGGAGATGTGTGCAGAACAGGAGACTTCGTTGGTTTGGTCATATTGAAAGAATAGATGTAGAATAGCTGAGGTAGCAGGGTCAGTTGTCAATGGAAGATCAAAGAAAACATGGGCGAAAGTGATAAGGACGGATTTGAGAGTAAAAGAGATAAATAAAGACTTGGTCAGAGATAGGTTAGTTTGGAAGCCAATTTCTAGAAGCCGTCCAACACATGCCAGCATGTAAAACAGACGTTAAATCGAATATGTTGGTGATGATGATATCAGACTTTTTCACAAAATTATGTTGGAACCCGTTATTTTGAAGTAAAAAAAAAGAATTTAGGATGTCTTTGCAAAATTACATTTGAATCCGTTATTTTTAACTGAAAGAATGCAAATTGACATTCGACATGCGAGCGAAGAAAAATTAAAAGGAAAAAATGAGTAAAAATGAATAAAAAGCAATCTACCTACCTGTACATTACAATATGGGTAGCCATTTGCAATTTTGCGTATTTGTAACAAATGGAAGTTATCAGTGTATGTCTCGATCTGTATCTTACGTAAGGAAATGCTTCACTGTATATGGTATGTAATCAATTAAATCGACTGGAATTAAAATTTTCAATAGTAAAGAACGAAGACTGATAAATTTGTTAGTTAGAAAGTTGTATATTTTTTTTAAATATTGGAAGTTAGCGGCCAGCAACAAAAAAAAATGTGTTTCGGAGAATGAACAAATCTATTTCATTTAAGGAATGAGGAAATGACTGTATAACGAAAACTACCTACCTAGCGATTAACATTTGGGTAGCCATTTACAATTTTCCATATTTGTAACAAACGGAAGTCACTGGTGTATGTCTTGACTGCATGTTATTGAAGGAAATGCCAGGCTGGATATATTATGCAATCAATGAAATCGATTAGAATGTCAATTCTCAATAGCAAGCAACAAAGACTGATAATATGACATAATTGACTGGCTAGTCAGAATCAAATATCGATTTGTCAGATGCATTGCTATTTAGGTCCAACAAAGAAAACCCGACAAGATGACTTCATATTTAAGAAAGACTTTAATAATTACTGTAGTAATTTGTTTTGCATTTTAAAGTTAGTTTTTCATTCACAAAGGTTTTTATGTGCATTTATTCCGTTTGCAGTTTTAGGTAAGTGAAATGTACGTTACTTAATCATATTCAAAAAAAATTATCTTCAGTTTTAATTTGGAAATAAGCATTCCATTCATTAGTGTCATTTCTGATACATACAATACATTTTCTGTTCAGATATTTTGATAAACATGGTTGGAAAAAGATGCACTGTAATTTCTACTTGCAGTAATGATGACAGAAAATTTTCAGGTCTATGTTCTCTATCGGACAAAACAGAACCACCAATTTTCGACAAGTTATTAAATATAGTTATTTCCTGATAAATATATATCCAAAGTTAACAGAGTTTGCTATTTCTATATTAATAACAAAGGCTATGATTGGTATTTGGAAGGCAGTTAATCCTTGTTTACCTCTGTTAACCGAAATGTCCATTGTAAGGTGAACATTATATGCTTAGAAAATCTCTCACTGCATCCCAAGAAAACTTTTAGAAGAAAAGCTGGGCACATTGTTTGATATTTCTTCTTATTCTCATAAACTGACTGTTTTAAGCTATGATGGTTAATGTGAAGTGCGAGAAAGAAAATTGCCAGACGAAGCACATAATCCTTTGAACAAGAAGGTATGGTTATTTTCTGTTTTTATTTTTTTTGATATGATCGAAAAACAAAGTTATTCACTTTTTAAATTTAATGAATTTCCACACTTGTATATTATTTAAAAAAATATAAAAAGTACCATTTTCTTTTCATGGGAAATAATGTTTATGTTTTTCAAAATGGGTCAAATTTTATCTGAAGAGAGTGAATACTTGAAAGACCAGAGGCACAAAGAAAGACTCAAGGACATGTTTCAATTTGGACCAATAGACAAAGCTTCCATAAAAAAAACGTAAAAGGGAAACAGAAAGATTAGAAGAACAAAAGAAATTAGGTTTGTCATCTAATGATGCATCAATAACTTATGACTAAGATGCTGCTCTTTCTGACTCCCAGTCATCTGATGCTGGTGCATCATCTACTAGTCTCTCCCTCCTTGACAAGGTCCAAAAAAGAGTCGCCAACCTAATAGGTCCCTCACTATTAACCAAGCACCAGTCCCTGCTCCATCGCCGCAATGTAGCATCCTTGTGATTGTTTTACAAATACTTCAATGGATTCTGCTCCGATGAATTGGCTGCTCTGGTGCCCCCTCGCCGTAAGTTCACTAGACCAACTCGACAATCGACTAAATCCCATCCATTCACTGTGGAGGTCCCCAGATGCCGGAGAGCTTTCTACTCAAATAGCTTCTTTCCTCGTGCTGCTGACCTTTGCAACTCCCTCCCTGCCCCCTGTTTCCCCGACGGTACTGACATGCAGAAATTTAAAACTAATGTAAACAGATATCTCGCTGCGCAGATCCCAATTTAGGTTGACCCCTCCCCCCACAACCTTCTCTCTTTTCTTTCTTCTCAGTAGCCCCTTTACGTCTACAGTGGTGGCCTGCCTTGTTTGGGGTGAACTATGTTAAAAAAAAAAAATTTTTTAATCTGAAAAAAAAATTAGTAATGAGACAGAAGATGAGTCTTTTGAACTAGAGAAACTTCTTACAGCCTTACAAAATTGCTCAATATGTTATTGAGTTAATCAGGGATGATGTTTCTTCTAATTTCAGAGCCATCCTGGTTAAAGCCTTGCTCTTAGACTGATGATTAGGGCATGATATAAAAAAAATATCATCACTGACAAATGTAAAATAGATAAAGAAAAGGCAAGAATGGAAGCAAATACTTGTCAAAGACATGATGAAACAGTGGGAAAAAAACTTTGTTTGTGTTGTGATTGATGAAAAAAATGACAAGTACATTCCGTTGTATAAATAAATTGTGGAACCAAATAGAGATAAACTACTAGAAGAAAGCAAGGAGAGCAGAAAACCACTTGACTTTCACAAAAAAAAATGGAGTATAAAAGTGAATATCCTTAATACTGGTGGAACAAGTGCTGTTCTTGTAGAGGAAGTTGCTGATGTTTTTTTCTTTTTTTACTAAAAAGGGGTCACCACTTATCAAATAAATAAATAAAAGGGTCACCACTTATCAAATAAATAAATAAAAGGGTCACCACTTATCAAATAAATAAATAAAAGGGTCACCACTTATCAAATAAATAAATAAAACGGGGTCACCACTTATCAAATAAATAAATAAAAGGGTCACCACTTATCAAATAAATAAATAAAAAGGGTTCACCACTTATCAAATAAATAAATAAAAGGGTCACCACTTATACAATAAATAAATAAAAGGGTCACCACTTATACAATAAATAAATAAAAGGGTCACCACTTATCAAATAAATAAATAAAAGGGTCACCACTTATCAAATAAATAAATAAAAGGGTCACCACTTATCAAATAAATAAATAAAAGGGTCACCACTTATCAAATAAATAAATAAAAGGGGTTCACCACTTATCAAATAAATAAATAAAAGGGGTTCACCACTTATCAAATAAATAAATAAAAGGGTCACCACTTATCAAATAAATAAATAAAAGGGTCACCACTTATCAAATAAATAAATAAAAGGGTCACCACTTATCAAATAAATAAATAAAAGGGTCACCACTTATCAAATAAATAAATAAAAGGGTCACCACTTATCAAATAAATAAATAAAAGAGTCACCACTTATCAAATAAATAAATAAAAGGGTCACCACTTATCAAATAAATAAATAAAAGGGTCACCACTTATCAAATAAATAAATAAAAGGGTAACCACTTATCAAGTAAATAAATAAAAGGGGTCACCACTTATCAAATAAATAAATAAAAGGGTCACCACTTATCAAATAAATAAATAAAAGAGTCACCACTTATCAAATAAATAAATAAAAGGGTCACCACTTATCAAATAAATAAATAAAAGGGTCACCACTTATCAAATAAATAAATAAAAGGGTCACCACTTATCAAATAAATAAATAAAAGGGTAACCACTTATCAAATAAATAAATAAAAGGGGTCACCACTTATCAAATAAATAAATAAATAAAAGGGGTCACCACTTATCAAATAAATAAATAAAAAGAAGTCGCCACTTATCAAATAAATAAATAAAAGGGGTCACCACTTATCAAATAAATAAATAAAAGGGTAACCACTTATCAAATAAATAAATAAAAGGGTAACCACTTATCAAATAAATAAATAAAAGGGTAACCACTTATCAAATAAATAAATAAAAGGGTTCACCACTTATAAAATAAATAAATAAAAGGGGGTCACCACTTATCAAATAAATAAATAAAAGGGGTCACCACTTATCAAATAAATAAATAAAAGGGTGACCACTTATCAAATAAATAAATAAAAGGGTCACCACTTATCAAATAAATAAATAAACGGGGTCACCACTTATCAAATAAATAAATAAAAGGAGTCACCACTTACTAAATAAATAAATTAAAGGAGTCACTACTTATCAAATAAATAAATAAAAGGAGTCACCACTTATAAAATAAATAAATAAACGGGGTCATCACTTATCAAATGAATGAATAAACGTGGTCACCACTTATCAAATAAATAAATAAAAGGGTCACCACTTATCAAATAAATAAATAAAAGGAGTTACCACTTATCAAATAAATAAATAAAAGGGGTCACCACTTATCAAATAAATAAATAAATAAAAGGGGTCACCACTTATCAAATAAATAAATAAAAAGAAGTCACCACTTATCAAATAAATAAATAAAAGGGGTCACCACTTATCAAATAAATAAATAAAATGAGTCACTACTTATCGAATAAATAAATAAAAGAGTTCACACCTTATAAAATAAATAAATAAAAGGGGTTCACCACTTATCAAATAAATAAATAAAAGGGTCACCACTTATCAAATAAATAAATAAAAGGAGTCACCACTTATCAAATAAATAAATAAAAGGGGTCACCACTTATCAAATAAATATATAAAAGGGTCACCACTTATCAAATAAATATATAAAAGGGGGTCACCACTTATCAAATAAATAAATAAAAGGGTCACCACTTATCAAATAAATAAATAAAAGGTGTTACCACTTATCAAATAAATAAATAAAATGGTCACCACTTATCAAATAAATAAATAAAAGGGGTCACCACTTATCAAATAAATAAATAAAAGGGTCACCACTTATCAAATAAATAAATAAAAGGGGGTCACCACTTATCAAATAAATAAATAAAAGGGGTCATCACTTATCAAATAAATAAATAAAAGGGTGACCACTTATCAAATAAATAAATAAAAGGGTCACCACTTATCAAATAAATAAATAAACGGGGTCACCACTTATCAAATAAATAAATAAAAGGAGTCACCACTTACTAAATAAATAAATTAAAGGAGTCACTACTTATCAAATAAATAAATAAAAGGAGTCACCACTTATAAAATAAATAAATAAACGGGGTCATCACTTATCAAATGAATGAATAAACGTGGTCACCACTTATCAAATAAATAAATAAAAGGGTCACCACTTATCAAATAAATAAATAAAAGGAGTTACCACTTATCAAATAAATAAATAAAAGGGGTCACCACTTATCAAATAAATAAATAAATAAAAGGGGTCACTACTTATCAAATAAATAAATAAAAAGAAGTCACCACTTATCAAATAAATAAATAAAAGGGGTCACCACTTATCAAATAAATAAATAAAATGAGTCACTACTTATCGAATAAATAAATAAAAGGGGTCACCACTTATAAAATAAATAAATAAACGGGGTCACCACTTATCAAATAAATAAATAAAAGGGTCACCACTTATCAAATAAATAAATAAAAGGAGTCACCACTTATCAAATAAATAAATAAAAGGGGTCACCACTTATCAAATAAATAAATAAAACGGGGTCACCACTTATCAAATAAATAAATAAAACGGGGTCACCACTTATCAAATAAATAAATAAAAGGGTCACCACTTATCAAATAAATGAATAAAAGGGGTCACCACTTATCAAATAAATAAATAAAAGGGGTCACCACTTATCAATGGCAGATACCACTCGAGGATAAGAGTTAATGTGCTGAAATGATTGCCAGAACGAAATCCGAATATTTGTGAGGACGGTTCTAGATAGGAATCTGTTGACATTGGCTTTGAAGACGACCAAGTTTTAATGTGCGAGGAAGCAGTTCCACGGCAATGCGTTCCACAGACGCGAAGCCCTTGTGAAAAAACTCTGTTCATGAAAATTTCGCCTGACGCTAGGCACACTAAGGAAGAAATGAAAGTTTTTCTTCGTTTTTGGTAGAAGAACACGTTTTGAAAAAATTCAACAGTTAACGACTACAATTAACACTGTTCTACTAAACAACACCAATACAAATACAGGTTGTGAGGCTGGACTTATAAAACTTCCGGAGAAAAAGATACAGAAAATATTTAATACGGTTTGTTGTTCTGTGCATCAAAATGAACTTTCCTTTAACCCTCTGAGCGCTAAATTTTTTTTTGTAGAAAAATGATTTTTTACTCCTATTTTTGAAATGACTCTGTAAGCTTAACATTGTATGTTAAAACAATGTGTATGACATTTGTAGCATCTATTAACTCGAAGTACACTAGAATCTAAATATAAGCGACTAATCTTCATTATATTCTTATTTTATATTTAATACTACATTTTGTAAACTTTAAAACACAAGTTATTTTTTATTTACTTAAATAAATAATACACTCAACTCTCCGAGCGCTGAATTTATTTTTGTTAAAAATGTTTTTTTTACACCTATTTTTAAAATGACTGTAAGCTTAACCTTTCATTGTATGCCCAAACAATGAATATGAGATTTGTAGCGTATAAGTAGGACTATCAAAATAAATTGTAAAATTTGACTAATTTGCATATTGTGATGGCGGCCATCTTGAATTTGTAATGAGGTTGACCATGCGCTCATGGAAAATTGTAATTTTCTCATGCACATATTAGTCGATTGCTGAATTTATTTTGTATATTTGTGCTATTGTGTCTTATATTGTAAATAAAACCAGTTTTGCATGTCTACTATTAGAGGTGGTAGATTTGTTGAAATTTTGCAACAGCTGCACTAAGAGGGTTAAAGCTCTTTTCCGGTATGTTGACGTTGCACCACAAAAATCCCTACAACAGTCACTGGTCCATTCACTAGTAAATTGCATGGAAATTATTACAATAGTTAACACTTACATCAGTGGGCATTCCTCTTGATGCTTGTTTTACTAACAAAGAAATGAAAGAATTGAGCTGTGATCTGAGACTTCTCTCAGAATACACAGTAAGTATTTCTAGAAGAAAAGGTTGACCCGAAATTTGCAGCCTGGAAAATTGAACCTATAAATTAGACAAGATGACTAACTTTTGCCATGTGTTTATTGACATGGGGTGCTTACCCACAAGAAATGTCTGCCAAACTTTATAACTTCATTAAATTCGTCATTGAAGTACATGCAGTTAGCTAGTTTGAAATAAAATTGGATAATAAGTTCCATAACCAGCAACTGTATATTTTTAATATGATCAAAAGGATCAAGAAACAACCACCTGAAATCCAACTCATTACATTAAAAAATCTAAAACATAATGTTTTTGCTTTACTGCTTGTAGATGTGTTGTACTTGATGGTAAAAACGTAGATAAACTGGCAGTGAAGAAAGAAGCAATGAAAACAATTTTCGCCATTAGGTAAGTCAACATTTATTCATATAAAATTGATTAAGTTAGTTATGGCAATTTATGGTTTTTGATTTATTTTAAAGTTCTCTGGTAATTTCATCATAACAATTAAAGCAAGTAGAATTACATTTTTAAGTTAACTCAATAAATTAACTTTTATTTTCTTTCAGGAATGAGGCGCCAGCCAAGAAAAGATTGAAAAATTTTTTTACAGCAATCAATTTTCAAGCTAAACATTGGTCTGATCTAATTAACCTTTTGCAAAATCCACTTTGCGAATCTGCATTTATGGAAGAATTTTCCGAAAAATGAACTTTTGAAGTTAGCTATGAGTGGCAGAAAACTGGAGTTACCAGATTTGTCCTCACATTTTCAAAGCATTGAAAAGGCGGTCAAATTAACCACAAAAGCTTCCCAATCAGTGTATGCATTTGAAGCAAGACACAAGCAGATAATTACAAAAGTGTTGTGTAATAAAATCAGGCCTTCCTTTTCTTCTAAGGGAACTTACATAAAGCAATGTAACATTATATGTCTGTTGAGAGTAGCAGTGCAGTGGATGTGGCATTTAATTATTGACTCTTCATTGCACAACATCTCCAATCAGCAGGGATTTTTCAGCCAATCAGAGAACTCCAGTGCATAGTATAAAAATCCAAACACAGCTCTTTTTTCTCCTTATCTTTCAGACAACAGACGTGCGTACTAGATAATCCCGCCTCGACTTTTTAGGGGGCGAAGGGCCTAAACAGACGAACAAGATACTTTCATGGACTTCTAAACACAATGCCTGGTGAAGCATATACACATCGCTCAACAAATGCACAAGTTTATAGATGCAGACATTCTTTCACGCTGGTACACACACATATCTTCATGCCTATTCATTTACACACACGTAAACACACATGGTGGCAACCGAAATAAATGTGTACTCAATTCCTTCTTAATATATACAATGCGACAGCCGAAGCAAACATGTGTACTTAATTTCTCCTGCTCAGAAACGTTTCTTGGGATTCTTGGCACATTTGTATTGTACAAACTCTTTCCTTGGACATTTTGAACTCTCATTCTTCATGGAATTTTATCTTTGATTGTCTTAACAAGTTATCGAATGAAACTAATTAATTTTGTATGGATAGACTTTGTCATTCTTTCATTTGATAATGCACAAAATATAAATTTTCAAGACTGACAATTACTACAGAATCGTTTTGTTTAGTTTTCAGTTTCAAATCTCACCAATGTTTTTATTCTAATACTAATGAATCACCTCTTATCAAGACCCAAAAGCCACTTGAGGATAAGGATTAATGAGTTTGCCAGTTGGATGATGCACAATACTATGAGGATTGGAAAACGACGGGTGAAAAGGGCAGGATTTCATTACTTAAGGGAACGGCTCGACAAGAGTTTGTTAACATAGGACTTTAAAACGACCATGTTGCAGTCAGCCAGGAAGCAGCACCGTGGTATTGTGCGCAAAAGACGGGAAGTTCTTTGGAAAGAAACCTTGTTCATGGAAGTTTAGTTTTGTTAAGTACACAGAGGGAGAAAGGGACATTTTTTACAGTGGTTGTAACAAGACATGGTTTTGCTGTGAGTTTTTTAGAGGGAGTAACCAGAGATTGGAGCTCAATCGATCACCTACCATGAGAATAACAATAAAGTAAACAAAGACTAGCAACGTTTATTCTGTGGGAAAGAGGATTTCTAAATCAAATGATCTCCTAATTTGAGCTCAACAAAATACATATTTGTTCGTTTTTACTTTTCTTTCGTTTATAACAGAACAAAAGCAGCCGTTCTTTCAATCTTTTAAAATGTTATCATTGCTACAGCTTAATGAATGAGGTAAAATGCAGCATATCGAAGCTGTCGGTGATGATGGGGGAAGGCATATTTTCAATTTTGAATTCTAGTGATATTCCATGAAAAATGCCAGTATACTGAAATCATATGCCCTTAATAGGGTTAAGATGAAAATTCATATACACTAAATGTACAAAAGCAAGGGAATTCCCAAATTTTTACACTTTTATTGTCATTAAGGGTATGACTACATATCAACCAAACCATTTCATTATCACATCACTACAATATAAATCTCTATGCATGAGTTGATGAAGTGTGTGAGGTGCACTGAAGAAAAATTCCTACCAGTCTAATACATAGCCCTGTTGTGCTCGCATACCCTTAATGACAATAAAAGTGTAAAAATTTGGGAATTTCCTTGCTTTCGTACATTTGGTGTATATGAATTTTCATCTTAACCCTATTAAGAGCATATGATTTCAGTATACTGGCATTTTTCATGGAATGTCACTACTTTTGTAAAGGCTATGCCTCAATACAATGCCTTCTCATAAGGTTTTTTTGAATCTTCTGGAAAACTAAGGTATATGGTAAACTGAAATTAAAATGCCATCAACTATACCCTAAAACCTCTATCTCTGCCAAAAATCAGCTGAATCCATCAAATAGTTGAGGAGATACAGGGTGGCACATACGTACGTACGTACGTACGTACACACAGATAACATGATTTCATGATTGAACTTTCTGGATCTCTGGGTTGCCTTGACTAATGATGCTGAAATTCTACACACTTATAGAACCTATCAAATAAAAATTTTGTGCAAAGTTTTAACTAATTTGGTTTATTGGTTTTTGAGTTATGATTGATTAAAGAAATGAGATTTCCAGCATAGGCCATTCGTAAAGTCTATTAAGGGATAGAGCGCTCTCGCGCCTCCCTTGATTTTATTCGTTTTATTTCAATAAAATAAAATGACAACCTTTTCTGGTTTAAAAACTGGAATTGTTAAATTTTCTAAACAATTTACAGGCCGAATGTTAAAAACAAACAAGATTTTTAGTGTATTCATGCAGATGATCTTTGATGAAATTTCCTCAAATAACGATGCAAGTACAAGATCTAGTTTTTGGTATCAGTATTTTTTGGATCATTGCAGCACGTCGTTAAGAACAATAACATTTAATTTGATTTAATTCCTTCAAGAAAATACTTTGACTGGGTCAGAATTATTTTCATACAGACATCATATTAAAAAAGGGACATAACTCTGTATTCATCAATAGTCAGATCTATTAAGTTCACTCATGCACTAATATTGTCATAAGGCATGAACCATTAAATTCCCTTCAGCTACTGAGAAAATAGCAATTTGTATTCAATAATTTACACTGCGGCGAGTGATAATAGCTTTCTAATAAAAATTAAATTTACTCATCATTTTATTAAGCAATTTCAGCAACTGTTTTATGGAAATTCTGGCGCATTATGATAACATTATTTGATTGATTTACATATTGTTGTGAATAGTTTGTACAGCCATTAACGTTATTTTTTTCATTTCAGGGTGGCTAGAGATAATAGCATTTTGACTTCTTAACAACAATGGGACGTTCAAAATCACGAACTGAGGGAGAAAAAGAAATTATAATAAAGTAAACGGCTAAAGGAACCTCCCCTGATGTAATTGCCTGAAAAATAAGTCGTCATGTGGATACTGTAAAAAGATTTCCGATCAGATGCTGGAATATCCAAGACTGTCACCAACAGAGATTTGAGGAATATTGGTCGTCAACTCCGTAGAAAACCTGGACAATCAAGCAAATCAATCTTCACAGCAGCTGGAATCCTAACATACCCAAATCAACAAGAAATGCAATTCTTCAAACAATGGCCTCTGTGAAATTTCCACTTACAAAGTCTCATCTTACACCAAGACACAAAAATTGAGAATGGAATGGGAAAATAAATATATGAAGATGATATGAGTAAGGTTCTTTTCACTGATGAGACTCGGGCAACCCTTGATAGACCTGATGGCTGGGCAAAAGGATGGGTTTATTCCTGAGATGAGAGTCACCATCGTTTGTGATGAGAACAAAAAGGTTGAGAAGTTATGATATGGCCAAATATCATTGGAGATAGACTTGTTGGTCCTATAAGAGTACCCGAAGGAGTAAAAATTATGTCGGCTGCCTATTGCAATCTCTTGAGAGAATCTCTGGTACCATGGCTAGATAACATAAATCTTGCTCTACTAAAGGAACTTTCGCTCCTTCTCACTCTGCTCATGCCACTCAGCATCTTTAGGCATCAAAGATACAAAGTTGATGATCTGGCCTCCATGCTTCCCAGCAGAAAACTTTTGGTACATCATCAAACGAGATATGTATGCCAATAGACGTCAATTTTCGTCTAAAAAGGACTTGGCGCTCTTGTATAAGCAGTAACCGATCTGAGGGAGATAACTCTATTTTTCTTAGCCGCCGTTATTCCGAATTCGCTTATACTTTGGCAAGGGAGATAACCTTATTTATTAATAAAAAACATGTTACGGTTTTGAAATGCGTTAAAAACCCTAACCCCTAACTCTAACCCTAACCCGTTCAAAATAACTTTTAATCAATTTTATTTACATGCCACAAATTGTATACACTTTATATAAACATAAAAAGAAAAGTTATTTTCTTTCATGGTGCGATAAACAAAGTTATCTCCCTTGCCAAAGTATAAGCGAATTCGGAATAGCGGCGGCTAAGAAAAATAGAGTTATCTCCCTCAGATCGGTTACTGCTTATACAAGAGCGCCACGGACTTATGGAAAGCCATTAATACTGCAGCAAAGGCAGTTGCTGCCAGCCATTATTAATACAAAATTGACTGATTCAGTCAATAAAAAGATGTTTTGAAGTTATAAAAGTCAATGGTGGGTATGTGGGTAAATAAGGTATTTGTTCATTATATGTATTGAACTATATCTATCTATCTATCTATATAATACTAAAAGTCTATTGTTCTTGTATGTTTGCAATCAGCTTTCAGCTTTCCGGTTTTCAACATCCGGTTGCGCATGCGTAAATAGCATCGTCTTCAATCTGTTATTCCAATTCCGTTATTCTCTATTATGATTAACGAACGCATGAAATTTTTCATTCTGGAAATTTTTAAACAATTTCATTTAATTTCATCAAATAGTTTATTTGTTTTCTTCACGGTTAAAAACATTCAACGGGAGGACTTCGTAAAGTCTGTCGCAGTTTCAAAAAAACTCCTCACTTTTAAAAAACAAAAACAAACAAACAAAAAAACCACACTCATTATTAATATCAACCATACTAGCGGTCGGTGAACTAAACCACCTCCCACTTTCCCTCTCATAGATTTCACCACTCCTACTCCCTCTGTTTTCGTTACGTACGCGAGAAAGCTGAATCGGTAAATGCACACATTTCTATTACATTAAATAGTGTTTCCTTTTGTTGTTTTTTAAACAGCAAATACTTGAATCATATGTTTTACACATATTACATAAAAAAAAAACAATTATAATAAACAGAACGACTCATAGAAATCTATCTATATTCTTTTTACATTTTAATATACTTTCATAGAAATGCTTCTGTTATGTAAAAAAAAACTATTTTCTTTATGCCACAAGTGTCACGCTCATACATGAATTCCATAGCTAATATAACAAACTGACCCAACGGGTCACGGGTGGTCTAGTATTGTTATATATTTAACTAGCAAAACCTACCCGCCCTCCGAGCAGAAATTAATCGAGGAGGGGGTGGGGGCTATAGTTAAAATATATAGTCATGTTTACATTTTAAAATATTAATTTTAAATTTTTTTTCCATTGTTAGAAAACGCTGTATTTAAAACAGAAGGGTATGTAATTTCGAGGTACAGAAATATAATGTTTGAAGCAATATTCAAAAACAAATGAAGAAAAACATAATTTTGTAGTAAATAAAATTCCAATTCAATTCCATCCATCCAGAAAGAAATAAGCTAACCTAATTTCAAATAAAAATTGTGTGTGCATGTTTTTTTTAAAATATATTTTGTGAGGAAACAAAGTGATTAAAAAAAAAAACTAAACTAATTTCCTTTTGAAAACTGTATTGTGATAATTCAATAACAATATAACTATTTAGAACAAAGTGTAGTATCTGTTCTGATGTTACACTTTGTCTATACTGTCCTCGGTCAGTGAAGGAGAAGTCCTTCTAGACTGAGGCAATTAAAATTTTTGTTCCAATCCAGAGTGTTTTTTGGGGGTAGCTGGATTACACCACATTAAAAATCGACCTTGTGTCTAACTTTGCCCTTGTGGGAAGGCAAGTAAATACGAATATCTGTTTAGAGGCGTTTTTTTTTACATTGTGTACGTTTTTAGCAACTGAAATTCCTTTTTCAAAAAGCCGACATTCTATGCGATTATTCGATTTGTAGTTTCAAAATTGCATTGCAATTTAAGATGTAGTAACAAATATTAATAAAGATTTAATTTAATATCGATTCTTTTTTTTGAGAGAACTTAGTATTTTGTTTCTCTAACTTTAATATTAGAGAAAAATCTTAAAATCACATGCAGGAAAGGAAGATACAATATCTTTTAAAAATAGAATCGATATCAAATTAAATTTTTGTGAATATTTTTACTTTGTTACTACATCTTAAATTGCAATGTAATTTTAAAACTTAAATTCGAATAATCTTATAGAATGACAGTTTTTTAAGATAACTTAGGACGATGAAAACGTATACAAATTAAAATAATTTTTTTTTTTTAAAAACAAAGGAATTTTAATGGTGCTTATCCAGATTAAGGGAGACATTCGAAAAAAATAAACAAAACAAACTGAGGAATATCTGTTTGATGCAAGTATCTTTCACAAGCTGAATATATACCGTACCAAAAATCACGTAAATTAATCAAGTAATTTTTATTTTATGAAAGAAAATTAAATTTTACCGATTAACGAATAACGTGGAAATACGGCCGGTATTACGGCTTATTCAAGGGAGACAACCATAATTCTGCCGTAATGGCAGCCGTATTTCCACGGTATTCGTTAATCGGTAAAATTTAATTTTCTTTTATAAAATACGTGGTTTTTAGTATAGGATATATCCAACCCGTGAAATCAAACAGATATTCTTCAGTTTATTTTATTATTTTTTTTCGAATAAGCACCATTTTAATTTGCAAATTAGTCGGCAAATTTTAATTTTACAATTAGTACTTAATTGAAATTTGTCCATCTCTAGACTCCATCAGAAAAAAATATTACTGTGCGCAATATTTTCATTGTACTCGTACTGTAAACAAAGATAATTGCAAAAAACAGCGGCTATTCCAATTACCTCCCTTGAAAATAATTCAAAATATTTTAAGAAACGTTTTGGTAATTTATCCTACTTATTATTCAATCACTTCAATTAATTACTGTTAATATCGACAAAACTATTGCATATATATAGGGAAAATAGCGAACTAAAATTAGAAGTATATAACACCAAACAGTAATTTATTATAAACAGTTTAAAAAATAATTATGCAAATTAGACTTACAGAAACTTTTGTTTAGATTTTTAATTGCTAGTATATATACAGGATTTGCGATTTAATTATTGTATTATTTATTGAAATAACACAGATCTCTTTTGTGTGTAAAATAGGTATGATGAATGAAAAAAACTTTCGCATTTGTTCATTTCGATTATATCAATTAATTGTTAAATATAACTGTCACTCATCTTTATTTTTGTTAATTTATTCCTTAATTTCACTAATAAACGTTAATTTTTGTTGTTTTAATTGAAAAGCTATTACGACTGGTCGGTAAGCATTCAGTGATTTCAACAAATATTTTATTTTGCAAATACTAGCTATAGGTTTATGCTTATGTTTTTAGCAACACTTTTATAACAGAGTTCTAGATTACCTGTGGAAATATTTCGGAAATTGAGTCATGGATAATTGAGAAATAACTATTTTTGTTAGAAAGCTATGATCACTGGTCGCACTGTAGTCACAGTTTGATTGGATTTTTTGGATTATTTAAATCCGAAAGACAAACGATTCATTGTATACAATTAATTGAACACAAGTTGTTAGTTTGCTTGATACCTTTCTCAATATTATTAGTGCATAAATGACCACAACAGATCTGATGGGATTTGAACTCAACATAAAAGTTTCCATAGTTTGCGATCGTATCCATTCAGTCAATCATGCATTTTTTTAATTGTTTACAATAGATATTGTGTTTCAGCATTAAATACTCCCTTCTTCCCTCCGATTTTCTACAGACCAACCAAACAAAACTAAATCAAAAATATAACATTATTGAAAAATGGAAAAAGTTCTTTTGAAAGCATCTTTTAAGAATTAAAATTTGAAAAAATAGGCAAAATGCCTTTGGAAACCATGTATAAGATGCAAATATTTTTTTATTAAAAATCATTCGATTTTTTTTTCAGATGGATGCTTCATATAACACCAAGAAGAAAGGACACTACTAATTACAAAAAAAAAAAAAAAATAATGGTAATACCATTACATTTTTTATGAAACATTCGTTCTCTAAAGATGGATATGTTATCCGCAAAATTTAAGATAAAAATCAAGAAAAAAAAAATCAAATAATTTTTTGATAAAAAAGATATATTTGCATCCTTTACATCTTTTCCAAAGGTATTTTGCCTATTTTAAAAAAAATTATAATGTTGAAAAATTGTATGAATAATATCGTCTAGGAGTTTCTACTTAAGATTATCAAATCTGAGGCGGGTATACATTTATTGGGCAACAAAGGTGTCAATCATCTTTGTTTCGGCTCTGATATGGGGAATAGGGTGTCTGGGCAAAAATAGGTTGAGAACCATCATAATAAAAATTACTTGTTTATAGTTTATAGACTTACACAAGACTCAAGAATTCTAACGCTACAAATTCAAGGAGTCCAAATTTCATGATGAAAAAATTCAACCGATTCCATCACAGACGACTGGTTGATGAAGAAGGAAGATTTATCCAAAGAAATTGTTGGATTTTTTTCCACGACTGTTCTTGAGCAATGGCATGCGGTTTTGTCTTGCCTCCGTAGTATATAGGCATGTTTATACCTTTAGTAAAAGGTGCAGCACACAAAGGTGAATAAGGAGGTTCAATCAGATGTCCGGCGCCAGGATACACAACCATTTCCACATTCCGTGCTCGTTCTGGTGGAAGTATTTCAATCCATTTTTCATACTCATGCACAGGAGCACACGTGTCATCTTCACCGATGATAAACAAAATCTTAGGACTGTTTTCAGTTTCAAACTGGAAATATAAATATTCATTCGGAGTGAGTTCCCATTCGACCATATCATAACCAAAAGTATTAGTAACAGTCCACTTAAACTCATTAGCATTCTTGTGTGGAACAAGATGATTACCGTGCTTGAATTGTACGTTATACCCAAATGCGGGAGGATAATTAATAGCTACAACAGCTCTTAAAAGAGGGCAATGTGTTGCCATATAAAGTCCAATTTGAGCGCCAAGGGATACTCCTATGAGCCCAACGCCACCAGGAACTACAGAAGGATGAACGCTTAACCATTTTATAGCCTCTTCAAAATAATCATAATGCAAGCAAGACCCTTCCTTTGGGGTATCTTTATATTTAAAATAGGCAAGTGCCAATGCAACAAATCCGCGGCTGGCTAAGAGGGCAGCACGCATTTCCACTAAACCACCCCTCCCGCCAAACATATCAATCACACCTGGTCTCTTTTCATTGCGAGAAAGCACACTCGGAAGAAACAGCGTCCCACGTATCTGTCCTTCTTCTATTTCAATTCGTTTGACATTCGGTGCTATGTACCATCGTGCTAGTTTTTCTTGAGCAATTGGCTGCACATGGTTATTCCACATGCAGTCCCAAGTGATATGGTCTCTGTATACACTGATATCAAACTCAAATGGTGTACGTGAATCAGATTTTACGAGGCGCTCACCACTCCTTTGACCTGGTGCTGAAACCATGCTCCAAAATAAACCCATTGGTTCTACACCACTGTACATGCCGGAAGTGGATGCACTGTCAACTGTCAGGTCAACTACTCCATCTTTTAATGCTGTATAATGCGCATAAGATCCAAAGATTTGCTTTTTGTCTTGAACTTTGCAGCACACTGTGACATTTTGCTGTGGGTAGAGATGTGTAATTTTAATGTGAATAATCTCGTCAATCAAGGCCTCCTTAGGCTCCCATACAATGTGGACATCCATAGCATCTGATATTTTAACAGTCAACGAAGCCTGAAATAGAAATGATTATTTCAATAAAAGATATGAAAATGATCTAATAGTTAGAAAATTGGTAAAAATCCAGAATAGTTAACAGGTGAGAACTCGGTACACAAAAAATAAAAACAATAAATAATTTATAGCAAACGCTGTAGAATTATATTCTCTACCGACCCATACACTTTTAACGTGTGGAAACTGTAGGATTTTTTTTTTTTAGAATTTAATTTTGGTGAGAGCTGACTTATCGACAGATAAAGAATTGCTAGGTAAGTTGCAAAGAGAAGTGCTAGGGCTAAAATAAGCTGAGCTTCTTGCCGCATAACAATATTCACATAGTGACATGACTACTGGTCTTGCTGGTTGCTGGGGGGGGGGGGTAGTAGCGATTGACGCACAGTGGGTAAATATTAAAGATTACTTGAGAGGGATGGAGATATTACAATTAAGAAACCGATAATTCTTATCTTATCTTTGTGCAAATATCTTTACAAGCTGTTTGCATGTAATCGCCTGTAAAAATAGAATATCATTTTCATTTCTCGGTTAAAATCTTGGGTTAAAGGATACAGATCTAACAAAATATGGTAATCATTACTATTACCAATAAAAATTATTTTAAAGGAAATGCTGATGAAGATGATGATGAAGATGATGGTGGTGGTGGTGATGGTTTTTGATCACTCCTGGAAGAAGAACCCCTTCGACTTTGTTTTGTTCCTGTCTAGGCGTGGCCACATAGGACCCAGTTGGCTGTCGAGGTCGTCTCTCGACCGGGTTTTTGGTCTTCCTCTTAGTCATTTCCATTGCCTCGGAATCCATTCTGTCGCTCTAGATGTCCACCTGTTGGCTCTATATCTCGAAAGGTGACCTGCCCATATATGCTTAGTCATTTGTATGGTGGTGATCATGTCGTTTACTCCAGTTTGCTTTCGGATCCAGGTCTTTCTTTTTCTTACATGTAGACTGATGCCGAGCATAATGCGTTGTGCCACTTTTAGCTTTTCTATTGCTGCATTATTGAGTGCCCATGTTTCACTACCATATGTCATAACAGACATGATATATTCGTTGAACACTTTCCGTTTAATGTTCATAGTGGACTTTCTACTCTTCATGATGTTATCTACTTTTGAAAGGCTGTCCATCCAAGCACAATTCGCCGTTTCATTTCAGGCATAATATCAGTGTCACTTCTTTAGGTAGATGTAGTTCTCAACTTTCGTCAATATTTTCACCGCTCACTATGACTTGGGATTTTGTGGCATATTTGTTGAACATGATCTTGGTTTTTCCAGTGTGCATTTTAAGGCCAACTAAATGGCTAGCGTTGTGAATGTTGTTAAGAATCCCTTCTAGTTTTTGAGGTGTGTGACTTATGACAATGATATCGTCGGCAAATTCTAGATGAGCAAGGTATTCTTTGTTTATATTGATACCGCTGCTTTCCTAGTCAATTATATTGATCACCGAATCTTACAGGCAAGATGTAAAGAGGTTTGGTGAACTGTGGCACCTCTTTCTACATCGATCTTTTCCCTATCCTGTTGGAGTTTTAAAGTTACTATGGCTCCATCATAAAGGTCCTGATACAAGTTGATGAAAGTTGGGAAATTAATCAAAAACAATTTATTTTGTGTTACCCATTCATTTGTGATCTATTTGCGTTAAAAAAAGTTAATATTAAACATAAGTTATACGCCTTATCTTCTTTAACTACTTGTTTACGTTGAACAAGATGGCTACTTTGTTCAGAATCGATATTTATGCTAACTTAAAAGGTTTATAAGTTCTATTAAATTTTTGTTTTTAATGCAAATAAGTCACAAATGACGCGGTAAAGTCACAAATGAGTTGACTAATTTCTCAAGTGTATTTCCTTTAAAATAATTTATGTCGATAATAATAATGATTACTCAAAATATATATTTATTTTTTAAGTATTTCTTATAAAATATTAGCATTCTTAGGCATCGGTTGTCCGTCCTGTGCAGTTCTAGGAGGTGCACCCTCCCAGGCTTTGCCTTCTCACCCTTTGAGAAGGGGTTAGTTTATTGCTAATCGCTCGAGGCGCCCCTACCGGGGAATGCCGACGGGGTTGCCCAGGCAATTTTTAAATGACCAGAGCGCTCAAATTCTCGAGCGCTGGTTTTTCAAATCCCACTTTCCCAACCTTGTGTCACATCTTACCTTGTGGGAGGAAGATAAATAGAATTAGCATTCTTAGGCAACAAATATGAAGATGGGAAAGAAGTAGAAGAACAAGAAGGCAAACAATAGGAAAAAAGGTAGAAGTAGGAGGAACCGTCTGAGAACGGGTATAAGTCGTGTTGGATCACACTAGTTCTTCCTAGAATAAAAGTAATGCGCGTGATCGAGAAAAATATGAAGATAGTCCAAACCAATCAAACCGTTTATTCGTAACGGTCGAAGATGATTGACAATGGCCGATTATAAAAAACAGAACTTTCTGCCATCATGGCTGTCATACTCGCCAAGGATGATTCTTTATCATGGAACCTGTTTCTATTTGTTGCAATTGGGCACCTATGATGAACGAGGAAAAGCCTTATGTGTTTCTTTGCTTGCTAGTCATTATGAGAGGCATGATATGGTTTACGGAGATCTTCAGCGTTCTCCAGCTAGTTCCTAATTTCCAATATCATCTGAAAATGCATATCAAGTTGAAGAAGATGAAACTCTCAGTGAAAGATGAGTGAAAGTTTCGCAATAGTGTTGGATAATTGCCCTGTGAGGCCGGACGCATGTTGAGTGGACGTAGTATGTGTGGGGGATCGTTTGGTTTGGCTTGCGCGATTTAGTGTGGGTGAACCCGTACAATTGAGTGCAAAATAGGGCTGTTCTCACAGTCGGAGCACACAAGCGTTGACAGGGCCACCACATTGACGAGACCTCAGGTCAAGGGTCAAGGTGCACCTGCGCATAAGGGTCCTGTGACGTCACGGGCTTTTGTGTGGGAAACTGAGTTTTTGAGTCTGGTTTTTGGAAGCAAGCTGAATAGACGTATTTTCTTCATGTAGTCCGCAAATGATTAGGGGAATTTATTTCCCTAAAAGAATACAGGCGTGATGAAATTCCTTCTTCCCCCCCCCTCCTCGAATGGCTAAGGACTTGATGGACCATAGATAGCTAGGAATTAACTACGATAAAGTAGTAAATTGATCTCTCTCTCTCTCTCTCTCAACGTTAGTAAAACATCTCCAAGAGCGACAGAAAACTGACGCCTGAATAAAACTAATCTAAATTTAAAAGATTGTTCGCCTCCTGAATCGTGTTAGGAAGGTTTTTGTTGCAGACACAGCGGACGGCAATGTTCACGGCAGTACAGAAGCGAAGAAAGAACTCAACCACTAGACGACATCGAGACGACACCCCTCCACGACGAAGAAGAAAAGGTACGAGTAATTAAAGGACTATGTAACAATAGTAATTGGAGCTAGTTTTGAGTGCTACTTGGACATGTCTTAGGCAAAAGAATTTTCAGTTGCTGAAAGAAATATGGAGACTATTTTTGACCTGACTAGACTAGTATAGGTGTCCTTTTATTCTTATTTTATTTATTACTTCTCTCTATTTAGCTAGAGTATGCATGTATGGCATCATAAGCTCCCCCTTTTATTTTGTCTTTAATGCCCCCCCCCCCTCCACGTTTTCCCCCAATTTTTTGTTTGATAATTTCCCTTCAATTAGGTGATAGATAACATGTTCATAGTTTTCTAATTAAAGGACAGGGAACAATTTGGTGCTTGTATAATAAAAAGCCGAAAAAAAGTTTTTCTTGTCTTTTAGCGTTGGAGAGGTAAATAAGGGGCAGGTAACTCTTACAACGAATTTTAAACACGATTTTCCAGTAATCAAAACTGATGGCTTTAATTGGCGTTGCACATGTGGCTACTGTGCAAGGAGAACGTCGATTAGACATAAAAGGGTTAGGGTTTAGGGTTAGAAAAATATTGTTCGAAAGCTAGAGCTGTTGTGAAGAGTTATCTGCCCCTTATTTACCTCTCCAACACTAAAAGACAAGAAAATTTTTTTTTCAGCTTTCTATTATAGAAGCACCAACAATTTTTGTAGTTGTTGAAATCTCGGGAATCTTTTACAATGATCAGCACAGTCGCGAACGGGGTCCAAAAAAAGAACGAGAAAGAGTTTAAAAACATAAATTTGCAACAAGTAAAGTTGACTTATGTCTAGAATAGACATTTTTCTACTTACCTATGTAATTTGTTTGTATTTTTACGTAGTATAAATGGCTTTTTATTAGACGTTAAAAAAAAAATTCTTGTTTTTTTAAACATCTAATTTGCCAAAGAAAAATGGCCGCCAGTCCCTCTATATTATTACGTAAATCGGCCATTTTGATTTCTTCGCTGACCGTGTGTCGAACTTAAATTTCTAATAAATAGCACTTCAAACGGGTTTAAAATACAAACAAATAGCACATGCAAGTTTGAAACTAACTTTTACAGCTTACAGTTACTTTTATTTGTTGTATATTTGTTTTTTTTAGCGTTTTTACTCTGTTGAGCGTCGTAAAAGATCCCCGAAATCTCTTCAACCCCAAAATGGTAAAATAACGTTGGCATTTGTGCATTTTTATTTTAACATCCCCGGCAAAATTCGAAAGCCTCTCTTAACATGTGGAGTGGACGGGGGCTTTGTTATCTCTTACCTTGCCGTTGACGGAACTCTCCTAAATTAAAACAATTAATTTGCCGGGGATGTTAAACTGCACAAGTGTCACAACGTTTTCTTTCGCTTTTGTATTTACCCTTAAAAATGGTCCCTTGTCCTTGAACTAGAAAATTACTAACTTCAGGTACCCATCATTGAACTTGTTTATAAAGGTGGCGACAATATTTTCTAACCGAGTTTTTTTAAATTTTATTTCGTCGCCATTTCACGTGTACGATAAAACTTGCGGCTAATAGTCGTTTCCTAGATAAAATGGCGGACAACTCTGACGTCAAAGACCGTCTGCTCTTTTAAACCGGTGCCCCCCAAAAGTTATACCCTCGTTTAATTGTGAAAATAAAATCTGTTTTTTTTTTATATAAATGTATCCGAAATATAACAAACAAACATCATTTTAACAAACTTTTTCTTTCCATTTACAAGTTAACAAACATTTTTCCGTGTTCTTTTTTGTTTAAAATACATTAAAATTATTTTTTCTTTTAAGAATAAAATCTGTGTTTTTAGAAAAAGTGTATATTTTTTATGTTAATTAAAAAAAAAAAATTATTTGTTAAATTGTAAATTAATGTTGGTTATATTTCGACAAAAAGAAACTGATTTTCTTTTCACAATAAAATGGAAAACGAATGATTTTCTAAAAAAAAAACACTGAAAAAAAGTTAGTTAAATTGTAAATTGAAAGAAGAAAAAGTTTGTTAAATTGTAAATTGAAAGAAAAAGTTTGTTAAAAGTTTGTTAAATTAATGTTTGTTATATTTCGGATCCATTTATAAAAAAAAACACAAAAAAAACACTGATTTTATTTTCACAATAAAATTGAAAATAAGAAATATTTTCTTACAGTAAGTTGTTTTCTGTAAACGAGGGAATAACTTTTTGGGGAACCGGTTTAATGTTATTTATTTATTTTACTAAAACATCGTTTAAGTAAAAATAAGCTGTTTGAGAGTAATTCCGAAACCCATTTCACTCTAAATAATATGGGTGACTGAAATAGGATTTAACGAAAACATTTTCATGTACAAATAAAAAAAAATACAAATCAAGATAAAAAAAAAGAGGAAAGTAATCAACTTTACGTAAAAATGTGTTTTAAGTATGAATAACTTCCGAAGATTTGAATGGAACTCCCAGTGTGACTGTGACGGAATGTTGTAAAAAATAAAAAAACAAAAAAGACAAATAGCATTTTACAAGCACGTGTCAGAAAATGTGATTTCCATTAAGTTTTTTTTCTACATCGTAAACAAGGTGAAACTGTAGCAATGCTAAGCTCCCATAAAACCGCATTTTAGTTAACCAAGTTCGTTTTAATAATAAAAAAGTAAATAAAATGAAGAAATAAAGGTAATTTGTAGATTAGCCCCCTCCCCCCGCTGAATTTCTCCCCTAATGAGATTCTACTTTTTTAGGTGAATACCCTAAAAAACTTGGTGGAAAGAAGAAGAAGAAGAAGAAAACAATTATTTTAGAATTTAGAATAGGCGATCAGTTTCGTAAATAAATTTAACGTAAAATGATCCTCCATTTCTGGGTCATTCAAACATTTTAGAGTAGTTGACCAACTTTTTTACCACTAACCCTAAGTCCGAGTGGCAGTAAAATCACAGATAATCGTCTAAAAAAAGAAGCCTCCATCCCAAAGAAAAACGCACAGAATAAAGAAAAAAAAAATTGGTAACTGCCCCAGAACGCTAGAATCTCCCGGAAATGGGGGCATCATTTTACGTTAAATTTACATACAAAACTGATCCCCGAATTCAAATTCTAAAATAATTGTTTTCTTTTCACCAAGTTATTTTGGGGTGTTCACACCGTTTAAAAAACTTAGAATCTCATCTTTTTTTTTTTGGGGGGGGGGGGGGTAAATGTTAATAAAAAGAAAAAAATATATACTATCGTAACTACCTGTTGTGCTGTGTTGGCACCAATTAATTCGCGAATGAGGACATTTTGTTTTTCGTCATCCACAAAAGCAAGGCATAATGTGTAAGTTCAAAAGTTAGTAAGATAACTATGATGATAAATGTGGTTTACGATTCAAGGTCGCAATTCATGATAAAGTTATTAAAACATACTTACGTCTCGTATCAAGACAATGCCGACGCTTGGAATTTATAGCGCGAACCGTGACACGGATATTGATGACGGACAAACGCCATTTGTCTAATGTCTAATGTCTAATGTACCATGACGACCGAAATGAAAACTTGCCCCTAAAAAAAATAATCGATATCTTTATAAACAAGTCGAGAACGAGGCTAAAGACAGATAACATGTTCATAGGTTTCTAATTAAAGGACATGGAACAATTTTTGTTGTTGAAATCTCTTATACCCCCCCCCCCCCCTAAATGGTAAAATAACGTTGACCTTTGTGCATTTTAACATCCTCGACAAATTTAGAAAGCCATTCTTAACATGGGAGGGGGGGGGGGCTTCGTTAACTCTTCCCTTGCCGTGGACGGAACTCTCCTAAAAGGAAACCATTAATTTGCCGGGATGTTAAAATGCACAAATGCAATCCTCTACCTATATAAGAGTCAGATCACGTCCTGGCACAGCTTGAGACAACACCCCATAGACTGGTATTGTCTTGGCCTTCGGGGCTTGATTTACGTCGGTCTATGGGTCTGTCTTGTGCAGTTCTAGGAGGTCCACCCTCCTAGGCTTTGCCTTCTCACCCTTTGAGAATGGGTTAGTTTATTGCTAATCGCCTGAGGCGCCCCTACCGGGGAATGCCGACGGGGCTGCCCAGGCAATTTCTTAAGGTCCTAAGTACTCTTCCTCTAGAGTGCTGACTTCTCAACTCCCACTTTCCGACCTTGTGTCACACTTTACTCCATGGGAAGTAGATAAATAGGGCTTGAGAAGGTGCTGTTCATAGTAGTCAATGACACGTTCTCGATAATCAGTTTGGCTAAGTCTGGGTAATTTTTGAGTAGGTGAGTAGGCTGAGGTATAAACACTGACATCTCTTTCCTCTGGCGGAAGGCATCTCTCGCGAGGTGGTTTGGTCACACGATGACCAATCAACTTCCAGGTCATGCTAATTTGGATTAGATCTTTGGAGGACTACATCCAGACCCTTTAGAATTTACACAGCAGTCATAGAGAGCTTCCAGGCACCCACCAAGAAAGACGACCTCACTCCTGCCTCCATCACCTAGACGCCGAGCAAAGCTATCTTCACTTGAAGATATACTGCTCCAAAAAGACTTTTGGCAGTCGAACTTTTTTACTCTTCTATTCCTTTCTTCACTGTCTAAACTTCTGACAACCTACACCCAACGGTGTAGGTCACTTAAATTTAATACATATTGTTGTTGTTTATAAAAGGGCTCTGTTTTCCTTTCATTTGACAACCCTTTTGTTAGAAATCAAGGGAGGCACGAGAGCGCTCTATCCCTTAATAGACGCCACGAATGGCCTATGCTGGAAATCTCATTTCTTTGATCAATCATAACTCAAAAACCAATGAACCAATTAGTTAAAACTTTGCACAAAATTTTTATTTGATGGGTTCTATAAGTGTGTAGAATTTCAGCATCATTAGTCAAGGCAACCCAGAGATCCAGAAAGTTCAATCATGAAATCATGTTATCTGCGTGTACGTACGTACGTACGTATGTGCCACCCTGTATCTCATCAACTATTTGATGGATTCAGCTGATTTTTGGCAGAGATAGAGATTCTAGGGTGTAGTAGGTGGCATTTTAATTTCAGTTCACCATATACCTTAGTTTTCCAGAAAATTCCAAAAAACCTTAAAAATGACCATTGTATTGAGGCATAGCCTTTACAAAAGTAGTGACATTCCATGAAAAATGCCAGTATACTGAAATCATATGCCCTTAATAGGGTTAAGATGAAAATTCATATACACTAAATGTACAAAAGCAAGGAAATTCCCAAATTTTTACACTTTTATTGTCATTAAGGGTATGCGAGCACAACAGGGCTATGTATTTTACTGGTAGGAATTTTTCTTCAGTGCACCTCACACACTTCATCCACTCATGCATAGAGATTTATACTGTAGTGATGTGATAATGAAATGGTTTGGTTGATATGTAATCATACCCTTAATGAATGACAATAAAAGTGTAAAAATTTGGGAATTTCCTTGCTTTTGTACATTTAGTGGATATGAATTTTCATCTTAACCCTATTAAGGGCATATGATTTCAGTATACTGGCATTTTTCATGGAATTATTATAAGAGTTGTTCTTACAGTTTATGTCAAGATTAGCCTCCTATAGAGGTATGATTCTGTGCCGTTCTAAGAGGTCCACCACCCTAGGCTTTACCATCTTTCTTTGAGAAAGGGTTAGTTTATTGCTAATCGCCTAAGGTGCCACCAAGTTACTCAGGCATTTTTCGTGGGAAAAGTGACCTTGTGTCACATATTCTCAAGATGGGGGTCAGGTAAATACCTACTACTGCCACATCTGGGGAGGTGCTGCACAGAGCGCTCGTTCCTACATTGACAGAGTACAAAATTAATTTCGAAATCTAGAGGGGAGGGGGTGATCTCTTCTCTTCCCTACAACCCCTTTTCTCAGAGAAGAGACGTTGCTAGTCTCTCTCTACTCTATTGTCATTTACACAGAAGGTGCTCGACTGAGCTCCAATCTTTGGTTCCTCCTTGTAAGACATTTACAGCAAGAACTCGTCCTCCTACTGCAACGGAAAGAAAACATTCTTTTCTTCCTCCACGCGGCTGGCGGCAGGTGGAATTTCCATGGATGGAGCTTCTTTGCAAGAGCTTCTCACCTGTGGATTACATTACCGTGGGACTGCTTCCCTGCTGGTTACAAGTTGGTCGTCTTCAAATACAATATCAACTTCTTGTCATAAACCGCCCCAGAAGTAATCAAATGCAGTTCATACCATTGACCAATGTTAATACTCCCATAGTATTCTTCATCTATCTGCTAACAATTATTTTGTCTCATTAACCCTTATCCTCGAGTGGCTCTTGGCCTTGTTAAGTAGTGACCCAATAGCAAAAAACAAAAACAAAAACAAAGACAAACTCGTGTGTGAAAAATAATAAATAGTGTAGCACAGATCCTGGCTTGGATGATCGCGTCTTTTGGAAGCACCAAGACTCATGCTAACAATTAATATGTAATAAATGTTTAAATCGACAAGAATGTACGTTATGATAAAACATATGAACGAGATGGTCAGAGAAAGAAATTTATACATTTACAAGATATTCTGTGCGAGAGAATCGTTCGTCTCTCTGTTTGAAATATAAATGTTTTTGCTACAAGAATGTTCGAAGTAAGAAAAAGGCACAAGTGTTGAAATTGTGTATGTCTATACATTTGTTTTCTGGCAGCATTAATATCCAGTGTTAATATATGCGTGTGACAGAGTATGTACGTTCAGTGGCTAGTGTGGACATTGCTTGCGTTTGTTTTAGTGCGTGTGAAATTATATGAGTAAACTTGTATATTTACGTTTAGGATGGTACAAATGCAGCAAGTTCATCGGAGCACATTCCATTGGTAAGTAACTCTTTTTTGAACCCTGAGAGAGAGAGACTAGTGGTTGGTACACCAGCCCAAATGTGGTAACAATACTCCATGCATAGGCAAATGGTCGCCTTGTAGAGATATAAGATACTGGCAGGTGTGAGAAGTTTTCTAGCCCGGTAGAGGGAGTTTACTTTCCTTGCAGCAGACTTGGCAGTATCTTCTATGTATTTGTTCCAATTCATGTTACATGTGAATGTTAGGCTGAGGAGTTTGAATGTTGGACGCTCGGGTAGACTGCTATCAACCATGGCAGTCGGTGGTTGGTAAAGATTCTTATATTTGCTAAAGGAAGGAAGATTTGTATTGGTCGTATTAAATGTAAGCATCCACTTTTGGCCCCATTCCACTACAGACTGGAGATCATTTTCTAAGGATTCAGCCATTACCTTGGATATGTGTGCATTTGATTTGCCCTCATGTCGAGAATAGAGCATGATGTCATCAGCAAATATACTGAAGGAGATTGTTTATGAAAATGAGGAATGATAAAGGTTCAAGGATCGACCCCATTGATTAATGATTTAAAGATTTTAGCAAAGAGCAGATGGAGACTGATGGGGCGATAATTTTTCACCAGAGTTCTTGAAAACTGGTAATACAGAGGCAATTTTACTAACTATCAGGGAAGCAAGATTCAGCAAAACGTTTGTTATGGGGTTTGTGGAGGACAGAGGTTTTTTTTTATTACTATAGCAGGGATAAGATCAAGTCCACATGTTTTGAAGGTGTCAAAAATATCACCTGGTTACTTTCTTATGCTACCACACGTTATTTTTGTGATATTTTCACTAGCTTTACATACCCGACGTTGTCCGGGAGTCTTTAATTTAATATTGGTTTCGCTCATTGAGCCCTTCTCCTTTATTAATAAAATATTTACAGTTTTGGAAAAATATATTGAATGAAGGATGCTATATAAAAAAATATCTGTTTTGTAACACACGACAGTTTATTATTAAAAAGAAATATGTTTCTGAATTTTTGAGATAGAGATTGATAATTTGTATGATTTGGATTATTCTGACTACTGTTCTCATCTTGCGTGTTATTCTCAAAACGTTTCAGCCACTTCAAGTGTATCTTTTCGTACTCGTGGAATTTTTCTGTCGAACTTGGGAATCTGGACGGAATTTCGAACGGAACCCTTTATTTAATCCACGGAGGTAGCATGATATATATAAAACGAGAGCATACTACCCCCGTGGATTAAATAAAGGGTTCCGTTCGAAATTCCGTCCAGATTCCCGAGTTTGACAGAAATATTCCTGATTTCGAAAAGATACATCTGAAGAAGGCTGGAGGTTACAGCGATTAAAACGTTGTGAGAATAAGACTCAAGATGAGAACAGTAGTCCGAATAATCCAAATTATACTCAAAGAAATATGTTTCATTTCAAACATGGCCGTCAATAAAGGAGTGGCATCTATTTTTCATTTATGTTGACATTCCTTTGTTTTTGATAAACGATTAGTCACTTTCAGTCACTTGTGTTTTTATAAGTGCAATGACTCTACCACGTATGAAAAAACAACAGAGCCAGCCTTTGAAATGTTTTCGAGTGCCTGTTGATCTCGGGTCTTAAGTGCAAACGGCTCGGCTACTGGTCAAGTCAAAACTCTATTCATTCCTTACCTCTCTCTAAGAATTACCCCCTTTCTCTATATCAATAGGCATGATAGTAATATTTGGTCACGTGATAATTATCCCCCCTCCCCCTCGAAGTGGGAGAGAAAAACATATTTGGAAATTAATTTGGATTGCAGTACCAAGGATATAAAGTGTATGTGACCAAATTCCAGTACTGGGAAAATATCACCGGTAAACTCAATACTTTTATCTTTCATTAAGGATATTTTCAGGAAGAATATTAATTCAGTTTTTTATTGACCAAATTCAAAATACTGTTTTTTGCCTATGTTTATTTTATATGTACCATTTTTATACACAAGACATCCCCTCATTAAAAAAAATACTATATATTATACATACATGTTTTTTATACACACCTTATGTATACACATATGTACCTCGAGTTCATAGGGAATTTCTAAAACTTGTTGTAATTCACAATTCTCATTCTAATCATATTCTCACACACACACGAAAACATTTTTTATACACACTTTAATTATACACCCCCTTATGTATATAAATAAAACAACTGACCTTTCCAGAACTCTTCAGAAGTTGTATTCTCTGAAACCCTTGTCTCCATCCACATTTTTTTTTTCGTGGATCTTCGTACCACACACGAACATTTATGCGCACTGCATTTCAATTCGATATTCGTATTGTCTCGTTTTGCTATATGTTTTTTCATACTTGCCATAAATAAACTTAATCCCGTATTCGTGACTAAAGATATTTTATATTTTTTGGTCCTTTTTATAACTCCGTCGGTTTAGACAACGATGTTTTTTTGGCTAGGTGAGTTATCTATCAGTGGGAACTGATAAACAAAACACAAAACATGATGCACAGTGAAGGAAACAAAAACAAGAATTTATAAAACCGAAAAAAGTTTTATTTCAGAAACCGGCCTTCGAAGAGGTGAATAGGAGAAGTACGCTGTAGCCTCTGTTATTGTTTAAACGAAGAGGTGTAATGCAGTGTATGTTAACATGGGATGAGAAACAGTCCTTTGACCAGTGTGTAAATATATATATAGAGAGAGATGTTAGAGGTGTCTGTACTTAACTTGAGGATATGCCGATACCTTATGACCGGTGGTTATGAACAAAGGATACACCAATGTGGCGATGGATGCCTTTATAGCAGCATGTCATTCCCACTGTTCGACGTGGCCCGACCACGTGTGGATTGTTCGAAGCGGCCCGACCATGTGTGGATATAATTAACAGATATAAACAAACAAAGGGAATAAGGAAAAACATTATTATTATTTGGAAATTATATTAGAAAGAAAGCGAAGGAATAATAAAGCTAACACACAAGAATGGTATTTTGCAAAATCAATAATTAAGAGTAAAACATTTATATTAAACAAAACAATTTATTTGACTAAGACATTTTGTAGAGTTCATATTTTTAAGGAGTGCAAAAGTTTTGTTTGTAAGTTCATGTTTGTACGAAGGTGTATATGCGAGCATGTTTGATGTATTTTTGTGTGGCAATTGTAATGGTGTGTGTTTGACGGAATAGTTCATCATTCGTGGTAGGAATTAAAAGAGATTACCTTTTGCCTCCCCCCACCTCCTCGGTCGAGCCGGTGGGGATGGGGGTGGTATGTTGTTGACGATCTCCTCTGTGTGCGTTCGGCCAGAAAGCGGAAGAAAAAGAGGAAGAAAAGAGGGTGTGTGACTTCTTTTATAGGTAGTCAAATCACACGTGGTCAAGCTGACCTGTTGGTCCCTGATTGGTCGGAATCTTCGGCCAACGTGCTTTCACCCCTCAGAGATGAAGAAGGGCTGAGTAAAGAAAGAAAGGAGTCGCAACAAATATCCCCTGGCCGGTTGTGGCATCAGCCATAAACTCACTGGTCCTTGTATTAATTCAACGTTAGTAGACGAAAAAGGATGAATTCGTCCTCAAGTTCGATTAGCAGCCAGTCCGAATTTTTTCTAAGAGAACACCTCCGAATCTTTTCTTCAACTGACTTATTATTAAAAGTCCTTTAAAAGTGTCACACGTGGTTTGGCTCGGGAATTAGGATCTACCATATAGCGGCTTATATTCTTCTCTATTGTTTTATGACATCCCGCTTCCGAGTCGCACCTTTGATTAAAGTAGGGGAACATGCAAACCTTACATCCGGCAATTTGTTGTCTCTCATCAAGGGAGGGGGAGGGAGAAGAAAGAGAGGGGTTAAAGAAAGGGAGAAGCACGCCGTATCCTCTGTTTATCTGTGAACGCCTTCATCTTAGGAAAGATTTCCATCGTAAAAGCCACAAATAAACTGAATGAGTTAAATTCTCATTCATATCTAAAATATTCTCCACTCGTCTCCTCGTCGTTTTATTTCCTTGTGTTGCAATAATAATTAGCGATTGGTCACTTCCGTTTTTTTTTCTCTCCTGTTTATTGCCTTCAATAGTTTTGTAAAGTCGGAAGTAATAAAAACAATCAAAAAAGTATTATTCAACAGTCAACTTCGGTTACGTATTTGTTTCGCAAGTACATTTTTTTCACAAGAAACATTTCTTCTTTGTTTTCAGAGGGACGATTTCTTCCAGCGTAATTTAGTATAAACAAATGTAAATCGTCCTATTTACGTATTACGAAATGAAGAAATTGTTTTGCCAATAAAATGAAGAAATTGTTTTGCCAATAAAATGAAGGAATTTATTTGTAAATAAATAATCATACAAGTCACGTACGAATTACTTTCATTTATGCTTCGCTCATTGCAGCTCCCACCCAACCGTTTATGAATACGGATAAAAGGAACATGGTACAACAATAATAAATAAAAATGGGTTAGTCAGAAGCAAATATTGATTTGTCATATTAAATAGTATCGATAGCGAACTACGAGAATCAGACTTGCTTCTCTTACATTAGATGATACAAGCATTCTGTTTCTAAAATTTTTGTTTCAGTATTGTATGGTTAAATTAATGTGAGCAATTATTGGTTATTTTTCGTTTATTAATATTATATGCGTATGCTTTAATATTGATATATATATATATATATATATGTGTGTGTGTGTGTGTGTGTGTATTACTGTTTCATATATATACACTTATATTGTAAGATAATATATTAAGTATATATTTTTGTTTCAGTATTTACCCTAACAGCGCTCAATACACAAGTAAAGTGTAAAGTAGTATAACATATACTTATGGAAAACGTTTTTGTTTAAATCAATAGAAGTGATTCATCACGCTGCGAAATTTGAAATTATAAGCAATTGTTTTTAGTATATTCGACTCCAACTGCTTAAATCTATTTCTATTCCAAAAATTAGCACTTATTTCCACTTAGTCCTCACAGTCACTCCAGTTTAACTTAAGACTATTTGTTTTTATTACTTATATAAAACACCCATATTAAACAACTTTCATCGGTCACTAAGGTTAAAGCGACTTACCCTAATACTTTGACACCTCATTCATATAGGTTAATCTGAGTCTGTTGACATTAACCATGGCAGCTACTTTTGAGTTAACCTTTACTCCAAACATTATTTTCATAATTATTTTTTAAAATAATTTAGTAGCTATCCCAAAGTAAAGAGTATTTTATGTCAACAGTTTGTAACTATTTCGCTTTTTCGGTTTAGTAGATTTTTTTCTATCTATAAACTTTAAAATCTGTAGTTTCTCGCACAGGCATAATCTACACAGATCGTTAGTTTGTGACAGATAGAGTTTCCATACCATACATGGAAATAACGAACCAACTACGAATGGAGATTCTTGTCGCCGCAACAAGGTAAATGTTACTTAATCTTATGTTTAGAATCCTTATTCCAATTTTGATCAAAATTCATCATATTATTTTGATTCTAGAAAATGTCTAAAATTTAATGCTTAAGCTTAAGAGCTTAAAAAAATTGAAATTCAGGAAATCTTGTTTAATTGGTGTTTAATGACTATTGATCAAATTTAATGTAAATCTGAAATATTTGAATTTTCAAATGGATGGTTGTGCCCATATTATGCCTCCTAAAAACCTTCAAAATGCTCCAAAGAAATTGAAATTTGGGGATTATTTATTAATTGATTGATATCTAATTTCACAAAAATTGGAGGTATCTGAATTTTTACGAAGGGCTTCCACCCATTTTACCCGTTTGCATAAAACTAAATAAAGCTAAATATAGACCACATTTCCAACCCTTATTCCTAGTAGGTGTGTTCACAAATTCATAATGATCAGTTAATTAGTTTAGGATCGAATACTCTATATAAAAATATATAAACATATACACATACCTAACTTTATATATATATAACTATATATATTCAAATAAAAAAAATATGCAGAAACATATGCATAGAGCAGCATACATACAAAACACATACAAATTAAATTGGTAAGTTAATTTGCATAAAACATCACTCAATAAGTTCCAGGCCTGACATATAGATGGTGCCACTAATAAAAATTCCATATAATTTTTATAAAGTACTAACCTTCAAATGGCACGTGTCAAAATTTGAGCTCAATTGGATTATTAGTTTACAAATTACGGTTATTTAAGTGAAGCTACTGTTGCAAATTTTCAAAACAATTGAAAAATCTGAATTGCGTGCGTTGATACAGCATTGCTTTCTGATGGGAAAAATACGGTTCAAGCAAACTAATGGCTTGATAAGTGTTATAAGTTGAAAAAAACAATGGTTAAGAGATAGTAAGCTGACTTTAAACGTGGTCGTACAGACGCAAATGATGCTGAATACTCAGGTCACCCAAATTCAGCAGTTGTATCGGAAAACATAAAAAAGTTCATAAACTCGTTTTGGCCGATCATAAATTGAAGTTGCATGAGATAACACAAAAATTGAAAGTATCAAACGGCAGTGTATTCACCATTTTATCACCACAGTCGATCAAAAACAATAACACGTTGACGATTCAGAGTGTTGTTTGCAACTGTTTCAACGCAACGAAAAGGAGTTTTTGCGTTAATATTTGACAATGGATGAAACATGGATCCACCACTTCACTCAGGAGTCAAATTAATAGTCAGCTGAGTGGACAGCAGCGGGTGAAAGCCGTCCAAAGCGACCAAACATGTAAACATCAGAAAGTTTTTGCCTCTGTATTTTGGGATGCACAAAAATATTTTGTTCATCGATTATGTTGAGAAAGGAAGAACCATCAACAGCAAATATTATATAGCATTATTGGTGTATTTGAAGCAAGAAATCGCTAAAAAAAATGGCTATAAATGGAGAAGAAAAATTCTTCTTTCACCAAGACAATGCACCGTGTCATAAGTCGATCACAACGATGCCAAAATTAAATGAATTGCACTTCGAATTGCTTCTGCATCCACCCTATTCTCCAGATGTGGCTCCCAGAAACTACTGGCTGTTTGCAGACCTCAAAAAAATGCTCCAGGGAAAAAAAGTTTGGCTCCAATGAAGAAGTGATATCGGAAACTGAGGCGTATTTTGGGGTGCTTGAAATGCACTTGATCCCAGCTTTCTAGCACCCCCTCTCCCCCCTCTCATAGTCCTTCTTATCCCACTCTTTCGTTCAATGTATCCCCTGTCTCATCTGGGCCACACTATCTATCATTTCTTATCTCTTCTGGTTTATATTAACTCAGTGTTTATCAGTTTATCATTTCACTCAAGTGTCTAGACCTTTGAATGGAATCTACCGTTGATACAATATTTATTTTGATTTTTTTTTTAAGTGCATAATTGGACACACGGTCCAAATTTGGGGAGGGGACGTATTGGTGTCTTTTAAACTATCTTAAGCTTAGCTAAATTTTCATTGCCTCGTGCATATGAATAATGCTATTCACCACAATCAGTGTCACTCACACTGCAAACACCATAATACCACATTCACTTTATGGGGAGGTTAAACTCCGTAAAATGATAATGTGATGGTAGAATGAAAACAAAAAAAAACAAAAACAAAAGCAAGCACTGGTTATGCATATGGATTTTCTTTTATTAAAAAGATTAACACTATCATGATAATGATGATGACGATGGTGATTATACTGCTGTTGATTGTTGTTATTGTTGTTGTTGTTGTTGTTGTTGTTGTTGTTGAACGAATCAAACTTCTACATAGAACCTACGAACATCGTGCCTCAGGATTTTGTGGTCTGCATGAAGTCCTCGTTGTTGACCATACCTATTCGTTATACTTGCAAGATTGCAACTTTCAAGCAGAAGCAACATTTTTATCCTCACTCTATGGATTTGCGGTTCCGCACCTGACACGTTATTGCTTGTTGCAGCAACGACCAGAGGATGACGGATCCTGATGCTGACTCCTCCTTGATTTTCACCAGAGTTCTGTTAGCCGGGTAGCTCTGAAACTATCACATTGTCACTGCCCCTACCAAGGTGAGGAAAGGTTGGACTTCAGAGGGTGCTGTTGTTGCTACTGCTGCCACTGCTTTGTTTGTTTGTTAGTTTGTTAAATGAGTCGGACTTCAGCATAGAGCTCACGGAAATCGTGCCTCAGGATTGTCTGGTGTACACAAAGTCCTTCTCATTGGTCGCCGCTATTCGTTAACCCGCATGATTGCAGGGTTTTACTCTCGACATTGAGAGAAGCAAGGCTCAGCAGTTGCATGTGAAGGCAGGAAGGTTTGGCCCAGAAAACACAAAGAGATGGTGCAGAAGTCAATTGCCACTTTTACTCCATTCATTTGTGGTTCCGCGCATAAGATGGCTTTGTATGCCACACATAGAGACAAAGACGACCAGAGAATGACAGATCTTAATGCTGACACCTTGATTTTCACCAGAGCCCTGTTAACCGAACCTGTTCGCCAATGGGTGGCCCCTGACAGGAACTGGAGCTCCAGACGGCGTAGCTCTGACACTACTACATTGCTACCATGGTGACAAAAGGGTTGGACTTTAGGGGAGGAGGTTCTACTGCTGCTGCTGCTACTGATGATGACGACGACGACGACGCAGACGATGATGACGACGATGGTGGTGGTGGTTGTGATGATGATGATGATGATGATGATGATGATGATGATGATGATGATGATGATGATGATGATGATGATGATGATGATGATGATGATGATGATGATGTATTTTCAACATATAAAGATAAATTTCTTTGGAAAAAGTTAATAGGATCTAAATTGACAGACGAATTTTAAAAAAAATATTTATTCCTGAATTATTTATGTACTTCAGCTGAATAATGACTGTTTTTGTCATCTACAATTTCACACTATTTCGCTTTGATTCATTGTCTTCTTCACAGCATTTGCTATGATGGGCCACACCTCGACGCCTTCTCAGATAAAAAAAACAAAAACATTTTCCATTCATTCTTAACCAAAGCTAATCAAAGTTCAAACTGTCAACTTAAAATGCAATAAATTTTACACTCTCCACTTCCGCATTTTATATTGCATCAAATCTTTTCCAGTATTCGATTCACAAAGTAATAAAAAGAAGAAATAAATCCTGAGTGTGGTTCAGATATTGAAATGGAACGTGTGCAAAACATAATTTACTACACAAAACAAATTAGGAAATTTAAAGCACAGTTGCTCGTGGTTGGCATATACTCCAACTGTGGGTTTTAATGTTTGTGTACGGCTTCCCATCTGCCCGTCAACACGACTATCACTGCTATTGACTTTTACAAGTATTATTTATGCACGTCATTTGCAAACTTGCAAATTCTGACTGCTGCACACCTGGTTTTATATTTTTCTTTCACTTGATTTAAAGCTCACATTCATTTGCTTCTTTTTTTTACTAATCACTAATTACTAATTTACTTATCAAGACAAAAAGAATTCATCGATCAGCATGTTATTCACACAAACCCTAGCAACTCAACAGGTTACGGGCCCAGTAACTCAACAGGTTATGGGCCCAGTAACTCAACAGGTTATGAGCTCAGTAACTCAACAGGTTATGAGCCCAGTAACTCAACAGGTTATGGGCCCAGTAACTCAACAGGTTATGGACCCAGTAACTCAACAGGTTATGGACCCAGTAACTCAACAGGTTATGAGCTCAGCAACTCAACAGGTTATGAGCTCAGTAACTCAACAGGTTATGAGCTTAGTAACTCAACAGGTTACGGGCCCAGTAACTCAACAGGTTATGAGCCCAGTTACTCAACAGGTTATGGACCCAGTAACTCAACAGGTTATGGGCCCAGTAACTCAACAGGTTATGAGCTCAGTAACTCAACAGGTTATGAGCTCAGTAACTCAACAGGTTATGAGCTCAGTAACTAAATAAAAAATTCGAACAAAAGGTTAAAACAAAAATTAAAAAATAAATAAAATAAAAGTAAAAACGGATTCAGCTACAGCTTTCAAGGTTGATAAACCTTTTTAATTAAAAATAACCGAAATAAAAAGCTATTTGCCCGAATCATAAAAGGTCAGGTTTCTGTCTGTTTTTAAAAATTCTCGATTGTTTTGAATCAAATAATTTTTTGATCTTTTTCCTTCCGTTGTCATTTTGTTTTGTTTTTTTCAATTTCCATTTTGAGATATTAAGTCAGGACTGGTCTTCTTTCGTATCATCTTAACTAGTACTACCTGTTCCAGGGTCAGACTGCCGGTGACTAAACTTATACCCTCATCAGGCAGGCCTTGTCATGTCCGATGAGGTGGCTGTATAAACGCCCCGCAACACTTGAAAACAAGTGCTACCAAGGAGCGGACGGCCATTCATACTGATGGACCTTGGGTGTATTTTCAGCAGCTTCATAACTCTCGTTTCCGCTCTACCTACTTTAGTCCTCACGCTCCACGAGAGATGCTTCTGATAAAGGGGGTAAAATTTCTCTTTTCTGGAATGGCTGCTGTTTTGAGTGAGTGGTATGCAGAGATTTTCAATCCTCTCATAGTATTCATCATCATTCAACTATCAATCTATCCATCTCATTAACTTTTATCTTCCAATGGTATTTGGCCTTGCTAATAGGTGACTCAGAAGTAGAAAAAATACAATTAATTTGAGATATAATTTAGTTAACATTGGACACATCAGAAATACTTAAACTGACACTATAATTTTTAAATATAGTTTATTTGGCAAACGTTACGATAAAAAAGAAGTAGATTTCTGTTCAAGATTTTGTAGAATTTTTCTTTCCTATTTTGTTGTTGTTGGCATCCGTCTGTCTCGGGAGACAAGGGAGTTCTGTACTTCAGATCTGTCCGTTGCCGAATTGCAGCATCTGCTGTAACTGTGCAAGCCTATCCTGGATCGTCCGGCTCTATTGCAGTTGCCACCGATGTAGATGACGTCTGGTTCTGAGAGCTCCGATGCAGCCATCTGCCGTCTGTGCTATCTCCTCCTCCCCATCCACTGCTTGTCTTTCCTCTCCTCACTCCTCCTGAGCATGCCTTCACAGCACTTCTTCAGAAACTGTGGTCTTCACCCATTGACTCTCATCCTGTTGGGTTGATGCCACCTACACCCATGTCTCGCTTGCAGACATCTTCATATTGTAGGACAGGTCTTCCTTGCTGGACTGTAGTTAATGACAAATTCACAAAATAGAATGTTCTTGGGGATTCTCCCATCGTCCATTCACCAAGCCACTGGAGTCGATGTTGGGCGTGCAGAGCAGAATATGCTTGGGATGTTCGTCTGATGAAGTACGCTTTTATTTGAGATGTGGTCCTTCCTATCTTGTAGAACTCCTATGAAGTCTAAAAATGTAAGACTTAGTGTTGTACAAACCTGAATAGCAGCAAAATCCCACCCCTTCACTAGAAAGGTCCCTAGATGTCAGAAGATTTTCTACTCTAATAGCTTCTTTCCTCGGACTGCTTGCTTTTAGAATTCCCTCCCTGCTCCCTGTTTTTCGAACTGAAATTTAAATGCACTGTGAACAAACATCTTACGCCACCCCTCCAGGCTGCCCCCCTCCTCCATAAATATGGCCTCTATCATAGTAGCCCCTTATGCTTCAGTGGCAATATGCCTTGTTTGAGGTGAACAAAAGTACAAAAAAAAAAATGGAGAAACCTATGAACCTGAATCAAAAGCTAAGTTGCAAATTGTTTTATGCTTTTTTCTTTTTGGGGAGATTATTTCTGAAGTCTGTTAGTAAAAAAACACAAAAAAAATGGAGAAACCTAAGTCTGTTAGTAAAAAAACAAAAAAACAAAAAACAAAAGAAAAAACACTTTCCAGACTAATCTTTCTTAGAAAGTGTGAAAGTCTGAAGAAGTTAGTAAGAATGAAAGATTATAAAAATTGAAAACGAAAAAGATGGCATCCACTTGTCAAAGTAAGCTATTTATAGCAACCAATAGCAGTCGGAATTGTCAAGTTTTCAAATAACGCGCATAAAAGTTACTAGCAGCTATAGTCCCTATTTACTTGCATCCTCACGAGGGCAGAGTTAGACACACGGTCGGTTTTTAATGTGTGTGAGGGTGGAGCAGCTCTCAAAAAGGGGCACTGTGGATTGAAGCAAAAATAAAAATTGTTCTCTCTATCACAGACCGATTACAGAATAGATGAAGTGTAGTATCAGAACAGATACTACACTTTTATCCTAGTGAAAAACTAGTTATATTCGTGCTAATGTGCACACGAGAATCCGTACACATATAGTAAAAGCGCTCAAACTGTTGTTGTTCATGATAATGTTAAAACGAGTATAAAAGTAGGAATTTTGACTGCCTGAAGTCGTGACATTGTGGTTGGCATTAGTTTTATTTAATATAGAATCACCACATGTGTCGTTATCTACCAACTGACCCAAACATGTAGTGTTACATAGTAAATGTGGTAGGTTAATACAAAGCTTTGATTGGCCAAACAGAACCACGTAATGATGTCATATAGTCTGGTTTTCAGTAATGAAGAAGCAAACAACACAGCGTCATACAAATATAAGTCTTTCTTTATTAGCTTTGATGCCTATTGGTGGATACATAAGCTAGTGTTCATTTGATTGAAAATATTCGTCAGGAGAAATTAACAAGGTAAGTCATAAATAGGATGTATCATAGACAAAGGGTCGGCAGGTTTCAAGCAATTGATCTTTTAAGAAGATCAGCAGAAGTGATGTCAGACGAGTAATTTCAGAATGTGAAGTTTTGAGAGTCGGCATGGAAGCATTCAGCTGACAAGCGAGGTGATAAAAGGTGCTAACCAGATTTGGAAATATCTAAGCGGTCGGCTTACATGATTAAGCAACTCATGGACTAATATATAATAAGTCTCTCTGTGTCTCTGTTCTCTTCTGTCCGTCCCCCCTTAGATTTTGAAGCACTGACCAACAAATTAATTCCTTTTTAAAAGATTTTGTGGTTACTTAACGATTTATAAAATCGGGGGACTTATGTTTTGAGGCATGTCCGTCCGTCCGTCCGTCCGGATTTTTCTCCGCAACCATCCATTGAATTTCTCTGAAATTTTGCATGAAGTTGTAACTTTTGTCAGGTTAGAAAGTGACATTCTCCGATTTTTGAAAAAAGTCTGGTTAGCCCCCCCAGGGGGTCAAAAGGCCCCGAAATGGCAAAAAATGACATTTTTTGACCCATAACTTTTCATCCATCCATTCAATTTCTCTGAAACTTGGCCAAAATGTGGAGGCAATTGTTCCTAATAGAAAATAAGTATCGCTGACCTTGGAAAAATCTGGTTCGCGCCCCCAGGGGGTCAAAAGCTCCCAAAATGGCAAAAAATGACAAAAAATGACCCTTTTCTCCCATAACGTTTGATCCATCCATTCAATTTTTCTGAAACTTGGCCAAAATGTAGAGGCAATTGTTCTGGATATAAAATGAGCTTCCTTGACCTCAGAAAAATTCTGGTTCGCGCCCCCAGAGGGTCAAAGGGGGGTCAAAAATGCCCGAAATTGCCCAAATTTATTGCATTTTACACTTGCCACATCGAGTCACATACAGAGGGGGACCACGCATGCGCGGCTTGTTTATTAACGTTATTGATGTCATACGGCTGAAGTGGTTTAGATTGAAACTGCGAGTTTGCCATCAGTCTAGCAGAATGGCACCACATACACACACATGCATGGCTACTGACAAAGAAGAACAAATTATAATTTTGAGTTATGATGATGTAACTGTTAATGACTCAGGACTGTATTATAGGTAACTGATAACATGAGGATCGGAGAGTCACCTGAGTATTGATTTACTCCTCTCCAGGAGTTAGGCACAAGGCCAGTTTTTATCTTACTCCCACAAGTAAGATGTGACCCAAGGTCGGGTCAGGAAAGTGGGGTTTGAGAAGCCAGCGCCCGAGAAGTTGAGCACTCTGGCCATTAAAAATTGCCTGGGCAGCCCCGTCGGCATTCCCCGGTAGGGGCGCCTCAGGCAGTAAGCAATAAACTTACTCCTCCCCAAAGAGGGGAGGCAAAGCCTGGGAGGGTGGACCTCCTAGAACTGCACAGGACTGTCCCATAGACCGGTGTAAATCAAGCCTTGCAGGCCAAGACAATACCAGTTTATGGCGTGTATCAATCAATGATACAACATTTTTATTTACCTCCCCAGGAGGTTAGGCACAAGGCCAGTTTTATCTTACTCCCACAAGTAAGATGTGACCCATGGTCGGGTCGGGAAAGTGGGACTTGAAAAGCCAGCGCCCGAGAAGGTGAGCACTCTGGCCATTAAAAATTGCCTGGGCAGCCCTGTCGGCATTCCCCGGTAGGGGCGCCTCAAGCAGTAAGCAATAAACTTACTCTCCCCAAAGAGGGTAGGCAAAGCCTGGGAGGGTGGACCTCCTAGAACTGCACAGGACAGACCCATAGACTGGCGTAAATCAAGCCCCGAAGGTCAAGACGATACCAGTTTATGGCGTGTATCAATGATACAACATTTTATTATTTACCTCCCCAGGAGGTTAGGCACAAGGCCAGTTTTATCTTACTCCCACAAGGTAAGATGTGACCCAAGGTCGGGTCGGGAAAGTGGGACTTGAAAAGCCAGCGCCCGAGAAGGTGAGCACTCTGGCCATTAAAAATTGCCTGAGCAGCCTCGTCAGCATTCCCCGGTAAGGGGCGCCTAAGGCAGTAAGCAATAAACTTACTCCTCCATAAAGAGGGGAGGCGAAGCCTGGGAGGGTGGACCTCCTAGAACTGCACAGGACAGACCCATAGACCGGCGTAAATCAAGCCCCGAAGACCAAGACGATACCAGTTTATGGCGTGTATCAATCAATGATACGACATTTTATTTACCTCCCCAGGAGGTTAGGCACAAGGCCAGTTTTATCTTACTCGCACAAGTAAGACGTGCCCCAAGGTCAGGTCGGGAAAGTGGGACTTGAAAAGCCAGCGCCCGAGAAGATGAGCACTCTGGCCATTAAAAATTGCCTGGGCAGCCCTGTCGGCATTCCCCGGTAGGGGCGCCTCAGCCAGTAAGCAATAAACTTACTCCTCCCCAAAGAGGGGAGGCAAAGCCTGGGAGGGTGGACCTCCTAGAACTGCACAGGACAGACCCATAGACCGGCGTAAATCAAGCCCTGAAGGCCAAGACGATACCAGTTTATGGCGTGTATCAATCAATGATACAACATTTTATTTACCTCGTCAGGAGGTTAGGCACAAGGCCAGGTTTATCTTACTCCCATATGTAAGATGTGACCCAAGCTCGGGTTGGAAAGTGGGGTTTGAAAAGCCAGCGCCCGAGAAGGTTAGCACTCTGGCCATTAAAAATTGCCTGGGCAGCCCCGTCGGCATTCCTCTTGTAGGGGCGCCTCAGACAGTAAGCAATAAACTTACTCCTCCCCAAAGAGGGGAGGCAAAGCCTGGGAGGGTTGACCTCCTAGAACTGCACAGAACCGTCCCATAGACCGGTGTAAATCAAGCCCCGAAAGGCCAAGAAAATACCAGTTTATGGTGTGTATCAATCAATGATACGACATTTTATTTACCTCCACAGGAGGTTAGGCACAAGGCCAGTTTTATCTTACTCCATCATGTAAGATGTGACCCAAGCTCGGGTCGTGAAAGTGGGGTTTGAAAAGCCAGCGCCCAAGAAGGTGAGCACTCTGATCATTAAAAATTGCCTGAGTAGCCCCGTCGGAATTCCCTGGTAGGGGCGCCTCAGGCAGTAAGCAATAAACTGAATCCTCCCCAAAGAGGGGAGGCGAAGCCTGGGAGGGTGGACCTCTTAGAACTGCACAGGACAGACCCATAGACCGGCGTAAATCAAGCCCCGAAGGCCAAGACGATACCAGTTTATGGTGTGTATCAATCAATGATACAACATTTTATTTACCTCCACAGGAGGTTAGGCACAAGGCCAGTTTTATCTTACTCCCACAAGTAAGATGTGACCCATGGTCGGGTCGGGAAAGTGGGACTTGAAAAGCCAGCGCCCGAGAAGGTGAGCACTCTGGCCATTAAAAATTGCCTGAGCAGCCCCGTCAGCATTCCTCGGTAGGGGCGCCTCAGGCAGTAAGCAATAAACTTACTCCTCCCCAAAGAGGGGAGGCAAAGCCTGGGAGGGTGGACCTCTTAGAACTGCATAGGACCGTCTCATAGACCGGTGTAAATCAAGCCCCGCAGGCCAAAACGATACCAGTTTATGGTGTGTATCAATGAATGATACAACATTTTTATTTACCTCCCCAGGAGGTTAGGCACAAGGCCAGTTTTATCTTACTCCCACAAGTAAGATGTGACCCATGGTCGGGTCGGGAAAGTGGGACTTGAAAAGCCAGCGCCCAAGAAGGTGAGCACTCTGGCCATTAAAAATTGCCTGGGCAGCCCTGTCGGCATTCCCCGGTAGGGGCGCCTCAGCCAGTAAGCAATAAACTTACTCCTCCCCAAAGAGGGGAGGCAAAGCCTGGGAGGGTGGACCTCCTAGAACTGCACAGGACAGACCCATAGACCGGCGTAAATCAAGCCCTGAAGGCCAAGACGATACCAGTTTATGGCGTGTATCAATCAATGATACAACATTTTATTTACCTCGTCAGGAGGTTAGGCACAAGGCCAGGTTTATCTTACTCCCATATGTAAGATGTGACCCAAGCTCGGGTTGGAAAGTGGGGTTTGAAAAGCCAGCGCCCGAGAAGGTTAGCACTCTGGCCATTAAAAATTGCCTGGGCAGCCCCGTCGGCATTCCTCTTGTAGGGGCGCCTCAGCCAGTAAGCAATAAACTTACTCCTCCCCAAAGAGGGGAGGCAAAGCCTGGGAGGGTGGACCTCCTAGAACTGCACAGGACTGTCCCATAGACCGGTGTAAATCAAGCCTTGCAGGCCAAGACAATACCAGTTTATGGCGTGTATCAATCAATGATACAACATTTTTATTTACCTCCATCAGGAGGTTAGGCACAAGGCCAGTTTTATCTTACTCCCACAAGTAAGATGTGACCCATGGTCGGGTCGGGAAAGTGGGACTTGAAAAGCCAGCGCCCAAGAAGGTGAGCACTCTGGCCATTAAAAATTGCCTGGGCAGCCCTGTCGGCATTCCCCGGTAGGGGCGCCTCAGCCAGTAAGCAATAAACTTACTCCTCCCCAAAGAGGGGAGGCAAAGCCTGGGAGGGTGGACCTCCTAGAACTGCACAGGACAGACCCATAGACCGGCGTAAACTAAGCCCCAAAGGCCAAGACGATACCAGTTTATGGCGTGTATCAATCAATGATACGACATTTTATTTACTAGCTATAAATAACTAACATTACAGATTAGAGTTATATAATACTATCCGTTTTGGAGCAGAAAAATCTCAGACGTGTTTCTTGGGAAGATTCACGACATACTTGAACAAAATCCAAGCTATCATATGGACACCTCGTTTTCAGAGACAATAATAGCCAAACGAAACTTCACAACATCCAGGTATAGGATCCAAGTAAAAAGGCTTTCAAATAAAAATCAGAATCGTCAAGAGCGATATAGGGGCAATACAAGCCAAAACTTTATATTAAAATCTTTTTTTAAATAAAATGTCCAGAAAAAAATTGAATGCCATCAAAAGTTGTGTTTTTTTTTTTTAGTTTTTCAGAAACCAAAGTAAACTAAAAAAAAAAACAACAACTTTAAATGGAGCCCTGAAAACCCCACAACACTTTCCATATTGGCATTTTTCCAAACTGAAGAATTCTAAAACCAAGGGCAGTAACTATAAATGATGACAGTCATATATATATATATATATATATATATATATATATATATATATATATATATATATATATATATAGAGAGAGAGAGAGAGAGAGAGAGAGAGAGAGAGAGAGGGGAGGGAGGGATGCATGGAGGAGATGGGTATAGCACAGAGAAATTTATATCCTTACTCAGACTGACGCATAAGTAACACATGAAAACAAGCCCACGCTCGTACGAACCATTGAGTCAAAATACTTTCAATTCCTTTCTCTTCTTTTTATCTTGTCATCTTCCCTTTGTTTTTTTTGTTGTTTTTTTTTTCAATTACATTACAGTTTTTTCTATCATCTTTATTGCTTCTTGTGTGGTTTTGGATAAAAAAAAGAAGTTAATTTCAAACTAGACGATTCCCTGTTCGCATAACAACCACTGCATAATTTGACAAGCACTATCAATGTCACATCTTCTATCAAACACATATTAGGGTTAAGTGCATATCATTTCGGATAATCTATACAGGAAATACCACACCCGTTACGTCATGAGCATCTATTATAAATTCATTCACTCATTTGGCGTGGCCTACAACAAAAATGACCGTGGGTGGTGACCTAACCAAAGAGTTAGTCGGTCATATCCAGTATTAATATATGACGAAAAGAAACCATGACACGTTGCAGAATCACAAAACCAATGACGTGCTGATTAAGGACGACGCCATCGTACCTCTATTTATCTTCCTCCCACAAGGTAAGATGTGACACAAGGTCGGGAAAAAACAGCGCTCGAGAATTTGAGGACTCTGGTCATTTAAAAATTGCCTGGGCAGCCCCGTCGGCATTCCCCGGTTGGGGCGCCTCAGGCGATTAGCAATAAACTAACTCCCTCTCAAAGAGTGAGAAGGCAAAGCCTGGGAGGGTGCACCCCCTAGAACTGCACAGGACGGACAACCGATAAACCGGTGTAAATCCAGACCCGAAGGCTCGGACAATACCGGTCTATTGGGTGGGGTAAAAACCCTGGTTGAACTATCGTACCTAATTATGCATTTTATTTGTTTCCACTTTTATAAAGGACTAGCTGTACCTACCCGGTGTTGCCCGGAATGCAGTGAAATTATTTTAGTTTAACATTTTTTTGTTTGTTTATACATTTTTTAAACTTAAGGTAGACAACACCTATTAAAATATTCAATTTGAAATGAGTTTTCCGCCTTACTGGTTTTATTTGTAGATAACTATTTAAAATATTAGCTGTTGTCGGGGACGGGCTAAGTAACCTTTTAAATAAATTATCTTTAAGTATTTTATTATATTGTACCTAACACGATACAATAAAACAAATAAAAATTGGCTAGTCAGAAACAAAGTTTGATTCATCAGCTTAAAAGTTATTTGGGTCTGACTTTGAAAATCCGAGCTTTATATGTTAGATAAAATATATCCCTAGCTTTAGGGTCGACCTCACTTGTATAGGAATATCAAACAACTGATGGATTTTTTCAAAGACATTTGTTACCGACCAGGACTTGTGGCGTTCAGAGATGGCCACATCCTGCATTAAAGCAGGACTTCCTGTCACATCCAGCCCTCGTGGCGAAGCAGGTAACTACACATCGTTTGCTCGCTTTTCAAATAGCAAAGTCTAAAGTTTAATCTCTGCTCCTTACGAATCAAGAGTTACCATATCTAGGTCAAGTGTAGATTTAATACCCTAATAATACTAGCAGCTGAAAGGAACGGGTTTAGCATGACATCGTATCTGACGCCACATGAACATCACGCATTTCAAAACGTAGACTAAATACGTATTTTCAAATTGACTATGTCAGAATAATACCCTCCCCCCAAAAAACAAAAAACAATAAGAGATTTACACAAGATATTTCTGAAAAGTAACGTGACTTAATGTGTTGTGTGTTGTGTGAGCTATGGGCGAAAAAAGGGATCAGCTGGTTGGGTTATAATCTGATATGATATTTTAGGAGTATATAAGTGTAAGCATATCTTTCTGCAACCATTGCATTTCTTGCATGTGCTATTTTGTTTAAAACACAACAATGCACCTGGCCACAACAACCTTGGCATAGTCTTAGTGGAACAACCTTCCTATTATGTTAACCTTGCTCTATGTGACTTTTTCTGTCCTCAAGGACAAGGGGATAATCAATGGGGCTCATTTTGAAGAGTTAGAGGCCACCAATAGGGTCGTAGCAATGCAGAAGATTCCTTTAAGCAATGCAGAGAAGTGTGGTAGAAGAAGATTGGAAAATACATTAGACTGAAGGTGGATTATTTGAAGGAGAACTCATGTAGTTTCTTTTGGGGAATTTAAATAAGTTGTTTGCGATATCTCCGTCAAGGTTGCTGCTTGAACAGTCGCCTTGGCTCAGAAACGGTTGGTTTTAGGTTAAGCGGGAATCGTCCTTATAGGTTGGATGGTATCTTTTTAATTATCAAATTAGTGCGTGGAGCTGTATACATACAAATAAACTTTCATCGAGCTGTTGTAGCCCAGGAAGCATTAACTCCCCTCGGAGTATTGATTTACTCCTCTCCAGGAGTTAGGCACAAGGCCAGTTTTTATCTTACTCCCACAAGTAAGATGTGACCCAAGGTCGGGTCGGGAAAGTGGGGTTTAAAAATTGCCTGGGCAGCCCCGTCGGCATTCCCCGGTAGGGACGCCTCAGGCAGTAAGCAATAAACTTACTCCTCCCCAAAGAGGGGAGGCGAAGCCTGGGAGGGTGGACCTCCTAGAAATGCACAGGACAGACCAATAAATCAAGCCCCGAAGGCCAAGACAATACCAGTCTATGGGGTGCAGTATCCATCGGAACAGATACTACACTTTGATCTTAGCCAAAAGGCCAAACACACATTCCCTTAAATAATAACATTTTACGCAGTTGAATAAAAAGTTTTTAAAAATACATTCTTTATAATTAAATGGTTGAATCTTACATTCAAAATCATTAGTTTCTGGTAACTGACGTTATTTTAAATAAATAAAAAGAATTGAATTAAACTTGAATAAAATAGAATAGCAAAATTATCGTTACACAAAATCAACCATATGTGTAAATATTCCGACATGCGCATCAAACACCTATTAGGTGTCAAGCCAGTTTTTATCTATTGATAATCGATTAACAAATGATTAACTTGTCTTTATTCGTATTCGAAAGTAATGTTGAGGCATTTAAACCGTTGATTTCTTGTGAAATGTTAATTCTTTGTTTGCATAATGTGAGAATTTGCTTCTTCGCTAGCAAAATTTGATGAAGAATCAACTGAAATTGAAACATAATTCAAGCATTGAAATTATAATACAAGAAATATCTTGCAAAAAAAGTGTGTTTGCGGTTTAATTAAAAGACCAACTTACCTGATACTGTTCTTATGCGCCCGTTTAAGTATGGCGGCATTTTCAAAAAAGTATTCGTTTTTACGTCACAAATATGGCTCTGTAAATGCATCGGGTGTGAGCAAAGACGATTTCAAAAGAGAACGAGAATTGTACTTTTTGCCTTTTCCCGCCGAATTGAGTGCCTAGTGATTGGTCAATATGCCAAGTTGAGCCAAACAAATGGGCTATTTTATAAGGCAATGGAGGTAATTTGTTAACACAATAGACAAGGCCAGATAATCTATTTTAGGAGACAAGGGGGGTAACCTATTAATATACTTCCATTTTATACTCCCCCTCCAGATGCATTGAATGAATTATCATTTACAATATTTCTGATTATAACATAGAAATGTTTAAAGTTTAAAACATTAAATTGTACAGGATATTTTGGTTCAATAGAAACTTGTTTAACGTCCGTTTTACATGCTGGCATGTGTGTTAATAAAAAAGATGCATAGTCCGTGTGTTTATGGTAGTGAATTTTATGTAGATTCCTTCATTCTTTTTAATATTCTGATCGATGTTTTACAATTCTGTAGTCTTCAGTCATAACATCACTTACAGGCTTATGATCGGAATTATGCAATCGAAGCTTCTTCCAACTATATTAGGTGGCGAAACAGGGAGAGGGGCAGTAAAAAAAAAAACGAAAGTAATATGGTGTTATGAGCATAGTGTAGAACCATGTTGCCCCACTCGACGACCGTCAACTCCAACGTTGTATGTCCGCGGCGTTCTTGCCTTCATCATCTAGACAAGTCATCTATCCATTGATGAATCGTCGAGGGCACAGCACCGGTTCACAAGTTAAATAAAAGAAACACAACTCTCGAGAAAGAACACACACATATACGTTGTGTATAATTTAGTTGGGACTATGAGTGTGTGTGACACCGTCGCGAACAGTCGAGACCCCCATTGTCGTTGCTCAAGTCGTCAGCTCATCTCATCGGTTCCGGTCCGATCCGCTCTCTGTGGAGGTTCGATCCCTAACTGCTCGGCTTCTCTCCGAAACCCAAACTCGTTAACTTTTTGGCATAAACCTTACTGTCGTCAAACTGTCGTAAAACTAACTTACTTTACTGTCGTCAAACTGTCGTAAAACGTTGTCACTCCTAAATGTCGTGTACGGTATTCTTGTCTGAGTCACCTGTCCTAAACAATGGAAACTGACCACTCCCGCATTTACTTTTGTCTCTGTCAATGAGTCACTTCCTATCCTTCATTGTATCACAATAGTGAAAAGGGACATAGTAGTGCTCCTCATTCGATCCCGTCTTTCTTCTAATATTTTATAAATCTGTGTTGTGTTTGTGGCTTTGTTACACACAACCTTACTATATATAGCGATATTGGACTTTAGGTGTATAAAAATAATGTTAAGAACAGTATTTTCTATAAAGATAGATAGAAAGAGGGAAATTTCATTAGAAGTTTAAAGTTTTAGAATTAGGACTACGTGTCAGGATATGACGTAATAAGGGAAATATGCGACAGAACAGCAAGAGAGTTCCCCCCTCTGGGAAATTAGGCATTGGAGTGATCAGATGTGTTTTTAAGTCTTCCATCAATCTACGGGAGTTGGAAGGTGAAGATGCAGTTAATATTGATGTAATTGCTGCAATTACTGTAAAAAGTAAATCAAACCTCAGAGCAATTAATGGAGCTGTTTGTTGTTCTTTGTAGTTGTTTCGATTATTCCAGCCACCAAGAGAATAAAGAAGACACAATTTCTACGACTGCTACATCATCACTACGACCATCTTTACAATTAGACGTCACTATCCGATGAGTCAACTACTAGATGTCAACGAAACAGACGGACAGCTCTTTCTGTGGACGAAAGGGGCGACAAAGAAGCTTCCCATGTTACAATAGTAGTTTCATTAATTTTTTGTCTAAAACATATTCAATGGTCAATTACTAGTAATAGAGCTAACGCGGAAACATATTTATGTTGGAATTTGTGTAACTGCACTGTACACAACTGTTTAGGGAGGCATGGTTGGTCAGTTATTATTCAACGCCTTTATGACAAACCAACGGAAAGTCGTTTGAAGAAGTGACTGTCTCTTTATGTTGAATAACTGCTCTCTGCGTGGGGTGAAACAATCACTCGAATCTAAATACTATTAAAAAGTTATGCTGCTTTTTTAGTTCGCCTGTTCGTGCGCAAATAGAGATATGTGATTGGTTGAAACATAATAGACAGAGTACAAATTACTAAGACAACCGTTTTTACGATGTTAAATCGTCAAAACACTGAAAATTAAATGCGAGTTTGTTACACTTATCATACCGAGTCCTGAATCTCACATCAGTCTAAAGGATTTTTTAAAACTGCGTTTTATACATTTAAAGAAATTAATATAAGATAATAAAATAACACACATTACATAAATATTTTAAAGGCTAAGTGACCTTTCTTGATAATTCGAAAAAAAAAGATGAATATATTAGTTTGTAGCAGACGCTACTACCGGCCAGGTGGATATTTGTTGAGAAGAAGAGGTTATTTCGTAAAAACACGTTGGCCGAAGATTCCGGCCAATCAGGAACCGAGACCCCAGCTCGATCACGCGATACTTGGACCCTATAAAGAGAGACGCAACATGTCGCACACTCTCTTTTCCTCTTTTTCTATTCCGATTTTCGGCTGACAGCGCACTAAGGAGATCATCGTACCCCCCCCCCCCCCCGGGCTCGACCGAGGAGATGGGGGTGGCATAAGTAAAAAAAAGGTAACATCTTCCATTTCTCATCACCATAAACAAAGAACTTTTCTTACACACATACACATTACAATGGCCAAAAAAGATACATACATAACTTTACATCAACCTCGCTCACACATACGCATTCATATAAACACGAACTTAAACAAACGGAACTTTTCACTCACAAGTTCATTAGTTCAAAACGATTTATTTTTGTGCTTAAAAACATAATATATAAAGCGGTAGAAGCTAGGTAAAGATGGAAATTGACATACCCAGGTAGTGAACAAACACCGCTTAATGAGCAGATATAGACTAGTTCAGTATTAGGAAAATAAATCAATATATATTTTTATAGCATCGTTTGTCTGGTTCAAACTAAGGCAATCCCACAGAACGTTTGTTTTTGGTCCGTTTTGTCTGTAAGAAAGGGACTGATTCAATGTCTGTTCTCTTCGCTTTGTGATCATTCGACATTTTAAATCTTATCCGTCCTTGCTCTGCACCCTACGACCTGCATTTCAGTATCCTATTTTAAGGGAAAATCTAGTAATTAAAAAAGTATTCATCTTGCACCATAACCAGCCAGTCTGGCACATGGCCGCCAGTCCTGAGAGCTCTTCTCTGTGTATGCATTTCATTATATTTAACTCCGGTACAGAACTTATTGTACTATTCTCAGTTGAATCCTAAATTATAATGAATTGTCCAAATCGAACGTGTCGAATTATGACACCATTACTTTACTCAATACCATGTTCATCCCTCCTCGCTGTTCTCGGTCAGTTGCTGCCGCGACTCGTCTCTATCGAGATGTGTTGCCTGTCGGCGAAACTAAAATGAAGCTCATTATGGACATTGTGTTCTTTTATAAGACAGATAGAAATAATTCAGACCAAGTCCATGTTGAGTGTACAATCAGTGGTTTATTAAGACACAAGTTGTTTCATTACATCCTGGTTCGTTAATTGCATCACGGCTCTGATCGTATCATGACTATGGTCGCCCCGTGGACAGAAAGAGAGAGAATGAGAAAGGGGAAGCGTAAAGCGTTGAAGTTATATTTTTGTTAACTCATATTTAGTATGTCCTTACCGCTTAATCACTCCCAGAGAGTGACACCAGAAACCTCTGCCTATCTCTTATTACGCCACTTCCCTTTTCTTAAATTCACTTCCGTCCCCACAGTTAGCAATCTCAGTTATTGTCAACCCCTTAACCTCTGACATTTTTGTCCTTCAACCATTTGAACGCACAAATACACAAACTACCTAATTCACCCACCTGAATATATTACATAACTTCCCTTAATTTACAAAACCTATATTATTATTATTATTATTAACAACAACAACAACAACAACAACAACAACAACAACAACAACAACAACAACAACAACAACAACAACAACAAAAAAAAAAAAAAAAAAAAAAAAAAAAAAAAAACCCAATGTAACGATACACGCCTACATGTCTGGAAACGGCATCTCAAGCCTTTTTCAATTACGGCCTCTGTTCATTTATACGTATCTTAAAGTCTCTAAAAAGTTCTCAAATAAATCTCAAGGTTTACCTTATCTTCTGTTCTCTTCTTTGGCCTGTGATTCGTCTGGTCTTCGCTGGCTGTGTCGTCTTGATTGAAGGAAGAGGTCTGTCTCAGACAGAATGAATACACGAGACACGAATTTTCTTGAAGGGAAATTTCACACAAGTTTCTTTATTCTCACACAATTCTTATTTCTTGGTTCGTTTGCTGTCAGGGGGATTCCGGTCTCGACTCTCTCATACTCAGGCTATCTTCTTTCCTTTTGGGATATCTTCTGCCCTCCCAGAACGGGGCCTTACCAGTTTGCCGGCTACATGCTCGCACCCGGTCTGAACGGTATCGCCTCTAAGCTCAGACTGATTCTAAAAAGCTAATTTCTTGTTCTCTGTGGTGACGTAATCATCATTCCCACGCACGATATGGGGACAAAAATGACTCACTCTGATCTCTGACTCAAAGGTCACGTCAGGTCTAAATTTATTATGACTATTCTTGGATGAAACACTTCTCTGAACTCACTTCTGAGTCCAGAAACAAAACCTATTTTTCAATAACAAAATTAGCTATTTGATACTAGTTAACCTACTGTGCCTTGCATAATGGGGCCCTACAGTATTGTAACACTCCTTCCTTCCCTATAAACAAAAAAAACAAAAAATCCCAAGATTTTCTCTTTTTTTTTAAAAACCAACCCCTCCCTGGGACTGGTAAAAATCCGAGCCTGAGCACTCCTGGGGTTACCATCATTTCACCCCTGCCGGAATTTCCTTCGGCACCACATGACAATGTTTCCGGGATGTGGGAGAGTTTGCTCCCTACGGTCGTTACCGGCTAAATAAAGCCATCCCCTGTCATAAATCAACATCAGGCGTTTCTCGCCTATATCTCCTGCAAAATCTACCACATAAATTCGCTCTTGCTCACACACGTTCTCCGTGCTCGACCACTTCCCAAAAATTCCCGGTATGTTGCACTTTCGGGCCACCATCACTTTCTTAGATAACTTCAACAAACGGTCGGCACACAACCGATTAAAACTAACTGCGCGTTTTATTCTCGCGAAATAGGGGAACAAAAAACAGAAGAAAAAACCTTCATTAACCTATTCTCTAATGGTCAGCCTCGAAGCTTACTGAAGGTACCGTCGCTATACTGCTTGCTATATATGGACCATACATTTCTGACACGCCCGTGCTCCCGTCGCGAATGACAGCGAACAAACACCCAGTTTCTAACTCCCAACCCCATTGGCGTGGCGTGGCACCCATCCCATGGCTCTAACTAAACGGCGTGACGGGGGTGAAATGTCGACACCACCGTTCCTGGAACACATCGGGTCACCAATCCAGGTCCATCATTTTCTTCCCTAAACCAAAATTAATTTGACTGAGGTACCCTCTCTTAAATATAAAGCTTAAATCTATTCCACTTCCATACACGGTCTACCGACGTGATTGGGGAGCAACCCTGGGTCACGAAAATTAATCACAACTTCAATATCGACCACCGTTATCGTGGCGCACCAATACGACTGTCCTGTCGTCTAACCACCGGTTCGCAGTTTTAACGCGTGTAGAGTTCGAGCACCTTTGCCCATTCTTCTCCGAGCCAAAAACCCATGGCCGCCTTGTTTGCGAGAACCACACGAGCGAACTTTATTGATCCCGCAGACCCAACTGGGCGGCACATACTCTGTGCACAGGGATATTCTTCGAAATAACCTAATTGACCCCCGTCCGGGGTCTCCATCAACCGACCCAAACCTGCTATCAGTGCCCCCCAAACAACTCAAATACAAGATCACTTTAACCCTAACACTTTGCTGACCCACGTAACATTCAATTTAAGAACTGTTTTTTTTTTTTAATTACATTTTTAAATTTCTCCATCCTCTAAATAGTAAAATATCATTCACTCAAGCATTAGGAACCCGGAATCCTCCATGTAACAAATACATCAAAATACATCAAAAAAAAAAATTCATTCCACCCAACAACAACAAAAAAATCAAACCGAAACCGACAGAACCAATGGAGAACATATCTCCACAATTCAATACAACATAACTCAAAAGATAAAGGGAAAAGAGAACAGCGCCCGACACCATAACGGGTTGACATGTCGTCAAACTCCAACCCGGACACCATCAGATCACCCGCCGCTGTCGTCGTTATTTTCCTGCAACACTTTTTAGCAGTTTTCAAAACCCACGGGCGCTTTCTTTCTCTCTCTCTCTCTTCTCTGTCTATGCGCTCTCGCTTCTCCCTTCCTTTCTAACAAGCATATTCTGACCTCGCGCGCACATTTTTTTTAAACAATCTCTTTTAACATTTCAATTCTTCTCTCTCTCTCTCTCTTTTTAAGACGCATATACATTCTAAAAACAAAAGATTTCGGCCACAGAGTGGCATATCAATCCCTTTCTTTCTATACTCTTTCTGTCTCTGTCTCTCTCTTTCTAATACATTCTTTCTTTCTTTTTTCTAAATACGCATATTCTGTCCTCGCGTGCACATGTAATTTCAGCACATCCACCCTTTTTAACATTTCCATTCTTCCTCTCTTTCTCAATTACATACTTCCCTCGTTTTTTTTTCTTTTTTCGCCCGTTATTGCTTTCACCTTTGTCCCCCACCAACACAAACCAAAAAAAAAATTACAGCAACAAATTCTTAAAACACAACACAAAAAAAACATAATTACGGCAAATCGTCCTTTTTTTTCTAACTAGAATGTTCTTTCCTACAAAGTCTTAACAATTGTTTTTGCGCGTGTGTGTGTGTGCGTGCGTTCTTTTTTTCTTTTTTTAACAAAATGTGTCTTTCTTTTTTTTCTTTCTTTTTTTTGAATCTTAACAATTAACAAAATGTGTCTTTTTCTCTTTCTGCGTAATTTAATAATGGGCTGTGTATGTGTGCGTTCTTCTTTTTTTTCTTCTTTTTTTTAACAAAATGTGTTTTTTTTCTTTTCTTTTTTCTTTTCTTTTTTTCTGTGTCTTTTAATAATTAACTAGATGTGTCTCTCTTTTGTGTATCTCAACAATTTTCCACCCCGTGTCTCGCTCCTTTTTTTCTCTTCCTTTTTCTATCCATTTGGACCACACGATGTGCTCGTACTTCATGACAGCACCAGATCGATATCGAATCGTTTCATGTTGGAAACGGCAGGTCACGGCTACCAAATTAATCCAATATGTAACGATACACGGCTGCATGTCTTATTTTTCATTTTACTCTATAAATCTATACGTTTCGTAACCACAGTCTTAAATCTTCACGTATCAATTTACGGCCCTTCAGGCCTTTTTAAAACCACGAATCTGTTCACGGCATCTCAAGCCTTTTTCAATTACGGCCTCTGTTCATTTATACGTATCTTAAAGTCTTTAAAAAGTTCTCAAATAAATCTCAAGGTTTACCTTATCTTCTGTTCTCTTCTTTGGCCTGTGATTCGTCTGGTCTTCGCTGGCTGTGTCGTCTTGATCGAAGGAAGAGGTCTGTCTCAGACAGAATGAATACACGAGACACGAATTTTCTTGAAGGGAAATTTCACACAAGTTTCTTTATTCTCACACAATTCTTATTTCTTGGTTCGTTTGCTGTCAGGGGGATTCCGGTCTCGACTCTCTCATACTCAGGCTATCTTCTTTCCTTTTGGGATATCTTCTGCCCTCCCAGAACGGGGCCTTACCAGTTTGCCGGCTACATGCTCGCACCCGGTCTGAACGGTATCGCCTCTAAGCTCAGACTGATTCTAAAAAGCTAATTTCTTGTTCTCTGTGGTGACGTAATCATCATTCCCACGCACGATATGGGGACAAAAATGACTCACTCTGATCTCTGACTCAAAGGTCACGTCAGGTCTAAATTTATTATGACTATTCTTGGATGAAACACTTCTCTGAACTCACTTCTGAGTCCAGAAACAAAACCTATTTTTCAATAACAAAATTAGCTATTTGATACTAGTTAACCTACTGTGCCTTGCATAATGGGGCCCTACAGTATTGTAACACTTACTCTTTATTATTATTATTATTATTATTATTATTATTATTATTATTATTATTATTATTATTATTATTATTATTATTATTATTACTACTGTTGTTATTACCATCCTTATATTATGTCAGTTAACTTTAGTAAATTTTTAGTTAATTTTACTCTATTTTCCTATTATTATGATTGTTATTTTATTGTCGGTAACAACTAGCTACGCTTAGCTTAAATTAATAAAAAAAAAGTGTTGTTGTTGTTATTGCTGCTGCTGCTGTTGCTGTTGCTGTTGCTGTTGCTGTGGTTGTGGTTGTGGTTGTTGTTGTTGTTGTTGTTGCTGTTGTTGTTGTTGTTGTTGTGGTTGTTGTTGTTGTTGCTGTTGCTGTTGCTGTTGCTGTTGCTGTTGTGGTTGCTGTTGCTGTTGCTGTTGCTGTTGCTGTTGTGGTTGTGGTTGTGGTTGCTGTTGTTGTTGTTGCTGTTGTTGCTGTTGTTGCTGTTGTTGTTATTGTCGTGGTTGTGGTTGTGGTTGTTGTTGTTGTTGTTGCTGTTGTTGTTGTTCCTCTAATTATTATTTTTTATTTTCATAAGAAATTTGCTTTAAATTTATAACCTCCACAGATGTCTGAAAAATACGCTGAATTAACTCCCTTAAAAGAAAAAAAACGAGCAAAAAATAAACATAACGCGAAAATGTATCACAGCGTGTGAACTCCCATTTTCACAAACAGGATTTCTCAGTTTGAAGATAATCAGCGATTTAAAAATAAATCGCTGTTTAAAACCGACGCTATCATGCTGTTTTGACTTAATATTCTGTAACACCATATATAAATAAATATTTGCCTCTTTTTAAATGTCACTTTTCAAAAATTGTATTGTAATAATCGAGCAATTAGACTTCTTTCTACTAAGCTTACCATAGTATATATATATATATATATATATATATATATATATATATATATATATATATATATATATATATATATATATATATATATATATATATATTGTTATTAGCCCCTTTAAGAGATTGAAGTTGAGCTCTGTTTGGGGAAGTTAAAAATAGACTGTCACGTAGCTATATGACAACGTTCGTTGAACACTTTAGACAACCTTTCTATATGTGCCTCCTTCGCATAAATAGAACTTAAATTCCCTTTCTTGACGTGGTAATGTCTCGTGGCCGTTTGGTGATTCTGTAACCGGGTTCGAATCTTGCGATTGTCTGAGATTATCATTCCCTACACTGATGAGAGCGAAAGCTTGAAACGCCTGCTTATGTAGGTAAAAAAATTTAATATTTACTTTAAATTAATATTATATATATATATATATATATATATATATATATATATATATATGATTATTTTTATTTACACAGACATGTACAAAATCTGCGACAGTGGCATGTCGATGTTATCGATCAACAGCTATTATAAACTGAGATCTCATCAGGCAGAGTTAGAATCCGATCTTAACCTTAGATCATATCTTTCATTCCTTGATCTTAAGTTTGTTTTTTGTTTTTCATAACTAAGCATCTCTCCTATTTTATGTTCTACTGCAAATGTTATATAACATTCATTTTTCCTTTCTATCCTTTTTTCCCCTTAACTTTTTAGCTATTTCTTTTCAACTCTATCACTTAGCGTCAAGTTTCTTGACGCCGGTCTATGGGTCTGTCCTGTGTAGTTCTAGGAGGTCCACCCTCCCAGGCTTCGCCTCCCCTCTTTGGGGAGGAGTAAGTTTATTACTTACTGCCTGAGGCGCTCCTACCGGGGAATGCCGACGGGGCTGCCCAGGCAATTTTTAAACCCCACTTTCCCGACCCGACCTTGGGTCATATCTTACTTGTGGGAGTAAGATAAAAACTGGCCTTGTGCCTAACTCCTGAAGAGGAGTAAATCAATACTCACGATTCAGCGGAAATTTGACGTCTTCTCCTTTTCTTCTCTCGCATCTGGGTCGGACATCTGATTCTATCATTTCACCATACATCGCAATTTGTACCCCCCCTCTCTCTCTCTCTCTCTCTCTCTCTCTCTCTCTCTCTCTTTAATGGCTAGTTTTTTTTTTTTTTATGTCTTTGCTTAACTACCGTTTCAACATCTCTGCCTCTTTTGTTTTTCATTATACTTTTCTCCTGGTGTCTTATTTACCAAATGGCGCCAATTCTTTTTCTTCCCTTTTCTCTTTTCTTTTTTATTTGTCGTAAAGTTTCTCTCTCCAGTTTTAAAATCTTCCTTTCAAACGTCTTTTAAGTATCAATCCCCTTTATCTTTTCCCTCTTTTTGAGTGGACAACCAGTGTTTTTTTTGTTGTTGTTTTTTTTGTTTAGACCCAGGCTGTTTCATTACATCATGTCTAGTTAATTGCATGATGGATGTGATCGTATCATGACCGTTATCCTCCTTGGACCGAAAGAGAGACAGAGAAAGAAAGTGAAGATTGACAAAGTGTAAAGCTTTTAAGTTATATTTTTGTTAACTTATATTATATCCTTACTGCTCGATCGCTTCTCCGTGATTGACACTTCAGCTCCCACCAGAACCCCTTTCTTCTCTGTTATTACGTTACTTCCCTTTCTTAAATTCACTTCCGTTCCCACAGTTATCAATCAGTCATGACAGTTTGTTCTTAATCCCACCAGTTCATTTGTAAACGAATTTTACCCGCTATTATATTATACTAGCGAATTCACCCATCTGAATATATTACATTACGTTGCACTTGGAATTTCAGTTTCAAGGAAGCCATTAATCTTCGTAATAGGAACTTAATAAAACTGGCTCACAAAAAACAAAAAAATTGACGCAAGCATAAAAACAGGTATTTTAACTTAATCTTCGAGTGCGGATTTCAGATACAATATCTATTTTCATTCATCACATCTTTTTTTTTTTGGTATACACATATACATGTACGTAGATGTATACATATATTTGTAAACCTTAGATATTTAAATGTCTCAGAAATAAACTACATAAATATGTGTTTGAGACTATTTATGAATGTTGAATTCAAAGTAATACTTTGACAAGTTGGTGACATGCAAAAAATAGCCCCTGTCCCCCCGTTATATTCATGTTTTAATGTTCTATGAAATGAACAGATTGTATTATGAATATATGCACCAGAAAATTGGGAAAATAACTAGACGCGAGAGAGCAAAATTGGAAATTTGAATTGAGCACATCAAAATTATTTTTTAAAACACATATTCACATACATGCCTTAGAGCAAACTATTTCTTTTGTAAACCTATTAAATTAATATTATACCTACCCCAGGTGGGTGTTTCTCCACTTTTTTAAAATCATTTTAATTTAGTTTATCTAAAGAGATCAAGGGGCCCCCTCTTGAGGCTAACACTTGATTTCCCTATGAGTAAAATTTATATCCGAGGGCTCTCTTAAGGATAGACGTTGTTCCTTTTAGGGCTGCTATCTGTACTAACCTACAGTTTGGTCTCCCCGGGATTGTTTCTAAGTATTTTCTTAGATTTTTTTTCCACTAGACCAGTTGTCCCCACCACAACCGGTATGATACCAACACGGGTGTCAGGATCAATATCTGAGGCATGTAGCCTTGCCACACGTGAGGAAGTTCAAGAGGATCAGTAGTCAATGTTTGCTTTTTTTCAGGCATGTTACAGCGCCGAAACTTTTCACCATAAAAAGTACCTATTCAGATTTTGCCTTCTAGTGAGGCGGGATCAATCTCTATTTACAAGCAATAGATTCATATTTAGGACCATCATGTGTATATAATGCATGCCCCACCATCATTAACATGTTTATTATTTAACGAAAACTACAATTTCATACTAATCAACTGACGTAGTATGAAATTGTAGTTTTCGTAAGAATCTGTTGTTAGAGATAACCGAGTAAAAGAAAGAGAGAAAAGACTTCAATATTGCCTCGGTTATTTTGTTTAAGACTTTGTGGTGAAGTGGAGATGCGGTGCGACAAACGTAAAAAAGGTACTGGCCTAAATAGACACTCTATTTCTTTCTCCGTTTTTTTTTTAGCTACTAAGAATTTTCACGTACGGTCGCCAACTCATCATTTTCGGCCAATGAAAATGATCCCCGCTCGTTTAAAACGACAGAGTTCGCGAGCCGACGGGGGTAAAAAAAAGAATAAAAGAAGACAGCCAAAGACCTAGGTGGTCAAATCTAGGCTGGCAGAGAGGATGAGAATGTACCCCCCCCCCCCGCGGCTAAGAGCGGAGGAGGCGAAAAGAACAATCAGACGCCCGCACATCGTTCCCGATCTCGCACACCATCCATTATGACCATGAAATCCCCACAGCTACCTATCTGGAAAACGCAGCTGTCAAACCTGACATTGTCATATGGAACAAGAGAGAGAGAGAAAGAGAGAGAGAGATAGAGAGAGAGAGAGAGAGAGAGAGAGAGAGAGAGACAACTTTGGTTGAGGTCAGTGTCCCTAATGATGGGGGCCTAAACAGAGCTGAAAGGGAGAAACTAACAAAATATCATGGTCTAATGTATGATATGAAAAGAAACTGGAACCTCAAAGAGATCTCCATCATTCCAGTTATCATAGGAACCACTGGACACATGAAGAAGAACTTGAAAAAGTATTTGGCAAATAAACCTGGTGAACCAAGTGCAAGAGAAATCCAAACAACTGCACTCAAGGGAACAGCCAGAATCCTGAAAAGAGCTCTCGGTTGGAGTCTGTAAATAGCGGGTGATTGTATGGCATTTGGAAGAATGCCCCGTCCCCAGCAAATGAAAGAAAATGAAAACAAAAATACAAATTCAGTTCGACTACAGGTGAAAAGAATATTGAAACACCTGCACAATGTTTCGTGAACTCACACACACACATGCACACACGCTGACAATGGCCGCAAAAGCAAATTACCTCTTCCTAACACACGTCCTCGCATATACACACACTGATAAGACAAAGGTAAAAACATACATACAAAATGCCACACTGCCTATTACTCACACACGCATAGTCACACTAACAAATATATAGACTTGCACATTTCTGGCAATCGCGTCTACTAGGTACGTGCAAAAATGACCGTCGCTTGTACTGACTATAGTTCTTAAAAGTGTATTTTCTTAATTTTGTAAAGTAGTTTTCTTTTAACTTTTGATTGTGTCTGAAAGATGAAAGCATTAAGTTGATATCTAAAAGGAAACAAATGTATATTTACGTGTGAAAAAAAAATTTAAGATGAAAAATGTTATCAAAACGGCGAAAAACAGCGAAAAATCAGTTAAAACTGCAGATTCAATAAAACGTTTAAAATTTGCTGGAAAGGTAAATATCAGTTTTCTGGAACCGTTTCAAAGATAATTATTAAATTAAAGTCTTAAGAGAGTTAATTACAAAAAAATGTACCGCTTTCTTTTACTAAACATTGCTTAATTATCAAAAAAATGTGAAAGTTAGGGTCCGGATATCTTTTCGCTGTGTTGTAATTGTAAACAGAAAATACGGTTACAAAATCTCAAAGTATGGAAGGCTCAAACTGCAGTAATAGTTATTTAAAAAATAATTTTTACGTTACGAACTGCGTCAATTTTATTAATTACTTTTACATGATGATTGATTAAAATCTTGAACAATTACATTACTCGATGTATTCTTTAAAAGTTAATGTAATTTTAAATTACATTAATCTTTAAAGAACAAATTACTAATTTATTGTTACGACACATGTAAGAATTTCTTACATGTGTCGTAACGATAAATTAAATTGAAGTCAATGACTACACTGACAATATTCATTGAAACAAAAAGTTAAAAAATTAAAAATTATTTATTAATAAATAAATATAATTCAATTTTGAAAGAAAATGTCTTATTTGAATTCTATTTATTTATTAATAAATAATTGTTTTAAACTTTGTAAATAATATTTATTAATGAAAAAATGACAAAGCAAATACAAACTTACGTTTTATCTTTCCAAATAACTGACGATGAATTGTGAAATTTACGAAATTGTTGAATCTCTGAAAATCAAATTTTGAGGACAGGATGGGGGGGAGTAAGTGGTGGTTGGTGAGCTAATCCCACCTGTTTATTACAGAACAAGGCTACCATACCTCTCCAAGTCAATCGTTAGTAGAAATTATCCAATTTTTAAAATCCTTTTTTTCGTTATGATCCTGATTCACATTTTTTTTCAATTTTTTGTTTATTTTCAAGATTATAAAAAATTTCTTACGTTGATTATGACACGTTGATGTATGAAAGGGAAATATAATTACATCGCATTTTATATTTTCCCAGAAACTCTTATCATAAAAATCACATGAAATATCTTTTGCAATTATATTATTTTTTGTGAAAATATTGATTAAACAATGCTTCAATGATTACATTGCCAATTCAAGAAATTAATTTTTATTCGAGTTATAGTGATTTTATTGATATGGAATTTAGGGTCTTTTTTCGTAATATATACGAAATAATTTGAAAAAAAAAATTATGTTAAACATCTACAATGCTTTATTTTCATAAAAATTTTTTTTAATTAATACATGTTTTTTATCAAAATATAAAAATATACTTTTAGTAAAGGTGTATTTTGTTTTTAAAAAAATCATACATTTTCGCTAAGATTTAAAAAGAAATAATAGTTTCATTATATTATGTGATCGTTGATTAATAAAACTGTAAATTTCATTAAAATTGGTTGATTTGCTGAATTTTGGTGAATTTGAAAGTGAAGGGAGGGTTTAAATGTTTTTACATTTTGGGAATCGGCCATTGATTTTTCACGTACCTAGCGTCTACTTATTCAGTGAACGTTCTGTGCCAAAACACGAGTTGTAGAAACTTGAACACATTTTGACTTAAAATAACTTTTATATTCATGTAAAATTATAGATATAAAAACATTTTGTTTTTCTTAATCTTTCGTTTATTTCCATTACAATATGACAGGCCTAATGGATACTGTCGCGGGAATAAAATGGGTTATACGGAGTTCAAATGAAATCGAATGTATTGTGGTCATTTACGCACTTATACTGTTAGGAAAAGTATAGACTATAGAAGAAGCAGCGATCAGTAAATGTTATTTGAAAACTCTTGCTTGAACAAGATCTCAATCAACATCTTTCAGACGACCAGATACGGTGAAATATTCGCCTCCGCGCGTTACAATATTTTGCGAGTAATATAAAAACGAAATACGCCAGGTCTTTTCTCTCTCTCTCTCTTTCTCCTCTCTCTCCCTCTCTTTCTCTCTCTCTATCTCTCTCTCTGTCTGTCTCACTCTCTCACACCTTTCCAGTTTCTTTTAGGCTTAACGTACTGGAGGACGTCATTAAAACTAGCTTCGGCTTCTGGCTTAAGGCACACGGAAAACGTAGCAAGAAACTACCGCAAACTACTAAACACACAACGACGGCATATACAGACTGCTTACCGAACTCCCGTACATACAAGTTCACACATATACTCTCAAACTGACTAAAGGCAAGCATACATACACATACTACCTACATAGTCTACTGCACTTACACACTGTCATACGCAAACTCGCAAGGCGACAGCAAGATCAAAGTGTAGCATCTGTTCTGATGGATACTGCACCCCGTAGACTGGTATTGTCTTGGCCTTCGGGGCTTGATTTACGCCGGTCTATGGGTCTGTCCTGTGCAGTTCTAGGTCCACCCTCCCAGGCTTCGCCTCCCCTCTTTGGGGAGGAGTAAGTTTATTGCTTACTGACTGAGGCGCCCCTACCGGGGAATGCCGACGGGGCCGCCCAGGCAATTTTTAAACCCCACTTTCCCGGCCCGTCCTTGGGTCACATCTTACTTGTGGGAGTAAGATAAAAACTGGCCTTGTGCCTAACTCCTGGAGAGGAGTAAATCAATACTCAACTTCCTATACACACTAAATGTTACTTATCTTCACTTGGAACAGTCTAAGATACTCCGAACTCTAAGTCACTACCAAGTCTTTATTTTTGGATGCCCTAACAAGTTGTCAATAAAAAAAGGATATATTTTTGTATGGATAGACTTTGTTATTCGTTATTTTGATATTGCTTTCCCCGTCCACAAGACCCGCAATCTCCCCAAGCTATAGGTAAAATAGCAACTTGTGTTCAATTAAACGTATGCAAGTAAGCGTGTATACTATGTGTTGAACTTCTGGTGCGGTGCGCACCCTTGGCGGCTTGAACCGGCTTCCTTCGAAGTAGGAAGATTCTAGGAAATATCAAATTCACGAGAGGTCCACAGTCGCACGTGTAACATGCTCGGTCGAAATGATTTTTAACGACGTTAGTTTTTGTAGGGCTTTCTGTTTTGCAGAGAGATGTCACCATCCTCCCACATACAGCGCCTGGTATTCCCAAATGGTCACCCATCTAGCACTGGCCAGGCTCAACGTCGCTTAACTTCGGTAATTTAGCGAGAATCGGTGTGTCAACAGGATTATGCCGTATTGTGCATCAACATTACATAACCTCAAAAGCGTTTATTTGTGATTAAGCGGACAAGCCAAACCAAACAAAAATTGTCAGTGAAACACTCATACCAAATGACAACCTTGAGAGGGAGATGAAGAGAGAGGGGGGATAGAAAGAGAGAGAGAAAGAGAGAGAAAGAGAGGAGGGGGGGTACAGCATTACGCAATTTCTGATCTTCGTGAGAATCCAGAATTCTACAAATTATTTTCTATTTAATTCTTACCAATCAACATGTCACTGCTGGCATTTTGCACTCAAACAAAAGGTTTGGACACATTATTCCAAGAGCGTTTTGCTTTTATTTTTCAGTCTTGACAAAGGTCATTATTTTTTCCGTCTTGAGTCTTTTGGAGGAAAACAATCATATAAAAGGCGCGCCTTACATTTTTCGATTTTTGTTTTCTATTTTTCTTTCAAACGCCATTTTTGTTATTTCTTAAATGGAGAAAAAAAGAATCCTATTGGCAGGCAGAAATATAATTGGTTTTCATTTGCTTTGCCAGATGAAGAACAATGAACGCTTGGCTTTAAGTCTTAGTCACAAGTATATTGAAATGAACGCATTCAGAAAACTGAATATAAAGAAACATACAAAAGACAAGGTGAAAGAGGAAGAGAAGGGCGTAATGAAAAAATGTATAAGAATATATATACATGGGTGTAATCAGTCGACGGAAAATCATAAGCACACAAGTGGGGAAAAATAAATAAACAATAATAATCAATAAACGTGTAATTTACTATTTCGTGCTGAGCGTATTGGATAGGTTTTTTTGTTTTTTGTTAGGGTATTCTGTAAAGAAATTTTCGGAAACCATTCCCTTCTTTAGCCTTCAATGAAGTGTGAAAAGAGTTTTTGAAAACGATGTACTAAAATACTTTACTATATGATGGACTGTCCCGTCGATTTCAACGTATGAGTGCCCCGCAAGGGGCTGGCCGTGCGTGTAATTTTGAAGCAAGTGTTGCGCAATCCTCACACAACACCTGTCTTGAGTCAGCACTGCTTGATTCCAATGGCAAGCAGTTCAAGACGACTGGAAACAATGCCGAGATAAGCAGAGAGCACACACAGCACTTTGTATTCCCAAATGGTCACCCATTCGTACTGACCAGGCTCGACGTCGCTTATATATATATATATATATATATATATATATATATCTTTGGTTTTGTTTGGGAGAAAGAAATCCAACGGAGTGCTCAATTATTTAATAATAAGAGCATAATATTTATTTATTAATAATGCTACAGAAGATCAGGTCAAAGTTATGGTATGTGTATATGCTTTTATATATGTTTGTACACTATTTCACTCTTAAATTAATTAACCTATCATTATGAATTTTGGAATACACGTACTAGGCGTATGGGGTCCAAATCTGGGATACATTTAGTTTAATTTAGTTTTTATGCAAAGGGAATAAAGGGGGGCTGGAAAATCAACTCAGATAACCTTGATTTTTATGAAATTTTAGAATAGGTATTAGACATCAACTAATTTCCAAAATTCAGTTTATTTGAGGCATTTTAAAGGGTTTTAGGGGGCATAATATGGGCACAACTTCCCATTAAAAAATTAAAATATTTCAGATTTGCATTGAATTTGATCCATAGTTATTAGACACCAATTAAGCAAGATGCCATGAATTTCAATTTCTTCTTAAGATCCCTTAAGCTTCAGCCTCAAATTTTAGACATTTTCTAGAATCAAAAGCATGTCATGGATTTTGATCAAAATTGGAATAAGGATTCTAGACATAAGGTTTAGTATTATAATATCTTGGTTTTAATCGCCGTAAGGGGACATAAAAGTTGCGCAAAACTGTTCTTTTGGGTTAATAATTTTACCCGTCCTGGGAAGGGTATTTTTTTTCTCATCTATATATAAAATATAGTTATCCACAGCCATGTGAGTCGTCGTCTTTACGACTCATCAGTGCCGGGTGAGAAGTAGCAAGGTTCGAAATTCGGAGACCAGTGGTTGGTGTTCAATGCTCTACCGATTGAGTCAACGAAACTGCTACTTGAAAGTGGGAGAAATTATATCGCATGTAAATGAAATTATTTATTTACAATTTTTATGATACTGATAGCCGAAAGTTCTCAGTTTGTTTACGGAAGAGAAGGCCTATTACTTTTACATCTATTAATAATGGAGATTATGTATCTGTCTGTTTGTCTGTCTGAAGCCGAAACTATATTATTAGTTTTGATCGCTCTCCTTTTATATCTACTTATCAGCTCCTATATATACCCATTCCAAAACTTCCCCAAACAGCACGCGTCTTTCAAATTTACATAATTAATTTGTTTTAAAGCTTCTAATAAATTAATATTCGCATATTATACACTCATCCTTGTTTTTTAATTCAGATTTCAAGATGTATTTAAAATACTTTCCTCGAAAATAATAATTTTAATAAAAATTATAAATAGAAATAATTAAAGACATTGTTTTTTATCCATATAATTGAGTTACGTAATTAAAATAGATTGTAATGGAATATTTGGTTACCCGTCCTCTGATTATTAAGTATAACGTTCTATTTCGAACGCACAGAAAGTTCTATTTCAAGAAAAAGAGAGAGAGAGAAAAAAGAGAGGGAGAGAGAGAAAGAGAGAGAGAAAAAGCGAGAGAGAAAATGAGAGAGAGAAAGAAAGAGGGAGAGAGAGAAAGAGAGAGAGAGAGAGAGGGGGGAGAAAGATGGAAAGAGATGGGCACAAGACAGGGGCGCGTTATTTGATTAATAACATGTAAACAACACATTCTATGAGATTTATCGTACGAGTCGTTCAAAAATTATATTTTACTTTGATTTTTTATTAAAACGTTTCGGGTTGTTTGTTTTTAAATCTTATTAGAAATTATGTTTTAAAACACAAATTTATTTAATCAAATTGCTTCATTTAAAAAATATTGATTTAAAAATTACTATTTTTTGTAAAAAAAACCAAACAAACACATTTTACTGAGCAATTAAATAACTGAATTTAGAATCGTGTTCTCTGTATTTTATTTTTTTAATTGTTGATTTTATTTTAGGTACACCTGTTTTTTTTTTATTTGAAAAACTTCAAATATTATTATCTTTTTACGACCTTAAGTGGGTTTAGGATTTTTTGTTTTACATTTTACGCCGTAAAGGGAAAATTTTGTTTAAAAACTATGTTTTTATTATTTCGTGTTTTATTTTTTTAAAGGATGGGGTGATTTTCTTTCTTTTTTTTTTGTAAAAAAAAACAAACGCATTTTACTGGGAAATTAAATAACTGAATTTAGAATCGTGTTCACTGTATTTTATTTTTTTAATTGTTGATTTTATTCTAGGTACATCTTTTTTTCGCTTTGAAAAAATTAAAATATTATCATCTTTTTACG
>OY744517.1:77520934-77563434 GCA_963556195.1 Sepiola atlantica
TTGGAGAGAATAAATGACGCCTAAAACCCGACCCAAGATCCGTCAAGCCTACGGATGGGATTAACCCCTTAATTGAAGGAGGTGTGCTTATCGTGGTGTGGTGACGTAATAAAACCATAAGATTCTTTCCAAAAGACGTCCCAACTGCTATTTATCTGAACTCTGTATTAAACTGTAGAAATGAAATAGCAAGCATCTGTATACACAGACTAAACAATACAGCATGAAAAATAAAATAATTAAATAGATAAATTAATAAACTAAACAAACACCTAAAATAGCAACGAGTAACAAAAAAATAGAAATAAAACTATTCCCGTGGGGTTTCTTCAAGTGAAGATGGTAGTAGTCTTTGAGTGAGGCGACGGTAACAGAAGAAAGAGCGTTTCCAGGTTCTTCGTCGGTGTTCTCGGCGATGCGTCCCAGCTGGTGCCAAGGGGACGTCTATGCGAGGCTGTTGAATGAAAAGAGGGTGATTTTTCGTTTGCACCGGTTTTTATACTCAAAAGGGCAGATAACTCTGGTGTCGCCTTTCAGCGCCACCTGTCGGTGAATAAGCGACACCTAAAGGCCAACCGGTGCAGTTATGTGTGAAAGGAGGAGGTAACTGCTACAGATACAGATACGGTACAGAGAGAGTGAGAGGGGGGATGAATACGTATCTTTGTGTTCTTAAGTTCCCATCAATTTCCCCCAACAGTCCCCAAGAACAAAAAAGTAATTAAACTCAAAATATCCGTAGCGTTTTTTACGATTTTGGTTTGGTTTATTTAATTCCATTGCCACAAGACTTTCGTTATTTAATATTATTTTCTGGTTATTACTTTCAATAACTTAGTTTTATTTTTAAGCACTCGTAAAAACTGACCGTTCTTGGACGATACAAATAACACAGGACTATTAATATAGAGAACTACGATACATCCATTAATAATATATATATATATATATATATATATATATATATATATATATATATATATATATAATTTCAATTGTTCATTTTTTTCACAATATTTGACAGTTAAATAGTTGTTTATAAAGAAACGTCGAATATGCAAAACAAAAAAGCCATGTCATTTTAACCATATTTTCTTATTGTTCTGTTACATATTGCAAAGATTCCGAGGAAGGTTTTATTGAGAAAAACGTAGGTTATATTAGCCATTAAAAAAGGTTAAAAAGATTGCGATATTTTTTTTCTTCTGAAGCAAGTTAACAAGACATGATAATAATTAACAAGAAAGATAAAACCGTTCGCCGTCCCAACAAGCTATATATATATATATATATATATATATATATATATATATATATATATATATATATATATATATATATATATGTATATATATATATATATATATATATATATATATATATATATATATATGTATATATATGTATGTATATATATATATATATATATATATATATATATATATATATATATATATATATATATATATATATATATATATAGAGAGAGAGAGAGAGAGAGAGAGAGAGAGAGAGAGAGAGAGAGAGAGAGAAATGAAACGGATAATTCCAGCACCAAACTAATGCACAGACAGGATAAACTGAACGTTACCAATTGCCGTCGGACTACCCGACCCTTACAAAAATATTTGGATTCCTAAACAATTTAAGTATTGTTCTTTTTCAAGCATTAATTTCCAAAATAACAGCTGTTTTTTGTTGTTGTTTTGACGTGTTTTTGGACATCATCCACCCTGACTTTACGCTCTCGTTTCAACATAAGACTCTTTACCTCTTGGCCTTTATTTTGTTTTATTTTTGGTAAAGTTTTCAAAGTTAAATGTTGCCGATAATAATTACAATTACATTGTCGGCTTTTCCCTATCCTCTGATGAGAAGAGTTTATCTTTGAAAATCCATGAAGCTCCTTGCTCTGAACTTTTGATGTTCTAATAAATATTGTATCTTTACAATTTTTTATTCTCATCTTTCATCTCTAGAATTGATTGCTCTATTCAATATATTGAGCTTTATATTATCACGATAGATTATTATTAAACGATAATTCAATTATCGTTAATTTAATTCAACATTAAAATATATATATATATATATATATATATATATATATTTATATATATATATATATATATATATATATATATATATATATATATATATACACTAACTTTTCACAGACCTTTGAATCATTCTTCACTTGATTCGGCTTCCATGAAGCTTTTCCTCGCTGCATGTCGGGCAGTTAAATTTATTCTAGCATATCACTGGTTGTTGCAGTTTCCAATGCAGGTAACCGATTATTCAAAACTGAGAGGTGTTTAATAATTGTACTCAAATACAAGCTCATTTGAACTATATCCATAATGATTCTGAAGTGCATTTTTTGGCACTAACAACCCAAGCCAAAACTATTTCTGGCTCACATTTTTCATCATATGTTTTTTTTCCATTGCTTCAGAAATTATTAGATTGTGAAGTTCCACAGTACTATTGTTGAATGGACTTTCTGCAGCTGTCGTGCGTGTTTTAGTATTCAGCATTACGTTCACCTGTCGGTAGCCCTTATTAAACTTTCCTCCATTGTTATTTAAAAACTGCTTGGTGGCTCCAAAATAAAATATCACATTCAAAATATGTTGCGAATAATTTCTTCGCTATTTTTAAAAAATCTCAATGAATCTGGCAGCAGAGTAACTAGTGGGTGTATCAATTAGGTGAAGAATCCTTTAAATCCAAACATACAGTGTCATTAAATTTGTTACCAAGAAAATGTTTTTTTTTCTAAACCTCTGGCAACTTGAACAAGAATCACAAACATCTTTGATCTGATTCAGAAATTCTTTATAATGAAATACCTTAACGAAAGCTATTGATTCCCCCTTAGATGCATGAGCATGCCTGTGTAGACAATCCTTTTAAAATGTCGCTATGTAACACTACGCTTGGTGCATTTTAACCTCCAAAAGCTTATTACTTAGTGGAAGACCATTATGTCCAAAAGTGGTGATTTACAATTTAATATATCTGCCAAAATGCGACAGCTGTCGTTTTTTTTAAATTTAGTAGAATTCTTGCAGTTTTCATTGATTTATGACTTAATAAGAGGCGTAATTGATTTCTGACAATGTCAGCCTCAATATAACCTCTGACACCTTTTATACCCCCTATTGTTACAGGAAATTTAACTGTTTTGATAGCTTTTACCTCCACTCCATCTCCAAAACAAAATGTTGTTTCAGACCTAACAGTTTCCACTAACTACTTTACTTGGTCATTTAATGTATCAAAGAATATGTTAAACCAAAGTTCTCCAATGGTTTTTCACATGATTGGACATTTTTACATTAAAATAAGAATCACTTATTTCGATAACATGAATCAACATTAAATAAAGTCAAGTTCACCTGGTCTGAATCCACGACAGTGTTGATATTGTTTCTAGAATTGAAACTCATACAATCTCAGGCAAAATGCTTAATTGAATTGCATTTAAAACAACGTAATTATCTTATCTTGTCTGTCCGTAGGATGGGTTTTATATCCCCTGTTAGGTCTTTATTGATTGATAATTCTGTATCTATTGTAATTCCATGAAAAATGCCAGTATAATGAAACCATATGCCCTTAATAGGGTTAAGATGAAAATTCATATACACTAAATGTACAAAAGCAAAGAAATTCCCAAATTTTTACACTTTTATTGTCATTAAGGGTATGCGAGCACAACAGGGCTATGTATTTTACTAGTAGGAATTTTTCTTCAACGCACCTCACACACTTCATCCACTCATGCATAGAGATTTATACTGTAGTGATGTGATAATGAAATGGTTTGGTTGATATGTAGTCATACACTTAATGACAATAAAAGTGTAAGAATTTGGGAGTTTCCTTGCTTTTGTACATTTAGTATATATGAATTTTCATCTTAACCCTATTAAGGGCATATGATTTCAGTATACTGACATATTTCATGGAATGTCACTACTTTTGTAAAGGCTATGCCTCAATACAATGGTCATTTTAAAGTTTTTTTTTGAATTTTCTGGAAAACTAAGGTATATGGTAAACTGAAATTAAAATGCAATCAACTAGACCCTAGAACCTATATCTCTGCCAAAAATCAGCTGACTCCATCAAATAGTTGATGAGCTACAGGGTGGCACATACGTACGTACGTACGTACACACAGATAACATGATTTCATGATTGAACTTTCTGGATCTCTGGGTTGCCTTGACTAATGATGCTGAAATTCTACACACTTATAGAACCTATCAAATAAAAATTTTGTGCAAAGTTCTAACTAATTTGGTTTATTGGTTTTTGAGTTATGATTGATCAAAGAAATGAGATTTCCAGCATAGGCCACTCGTGCCGTCTATTAAGGGATAGAGCGCTCTCGCGCCTCCCTTGATTTACTGTTTCAACTTCTTCTTTAATATCAGGGACGGTTTTACATTTCGTTGATGAAATATCAGAAAACACTATCTTCAATATAAATTTCGTTGTTGCATGTCAAGCTTGAACAGATGGTTCTTGCCAATTTTTTCATTTTCATCCGATATATTCGCTACATTCAGAACAAAAAAATCCTGGACTCCTTCTAGCAGAGTAATTTGACATTTCCGTAATTTTGTGATACAGAAATTATCTCGTACAAAAAATTAATTTAAAATACTTCCGGTCACCCTTTTGTAGAAATAAAACCCATTAAATGACATATATATATATATATATATATATATATATATATATATATATATATATCACCGTGTTTTCATCCTGTAAGTAAATTTCCTCTAATTTTTCTATAATTATATTCAATCCATTTCTTCTACCGATATTTGTCATTGCTAGATTGTGGAACACATTCTCTTATATTTTGTGGTAGTAACAAAATACAGTCGGGCCCTGTTTCTCTTTAGATAAATCTGTAAATATATATATATATATATATATATATATATATATATATATATATATAAATAAATATTAAATTATTAATACCTACAGACGCTAGCGTTTCAAGCTTATTGCTCTCATCTCAATATATATATATATATATTGCTTCCATTTGGCATATGACTCAATTAGCAAAATAAGTGGGTGTTTTGTAACAGAAGCCATCTTTCTTTGAAATGTGTTTCAACGTTTGCTGAACAAAACAATTTCTCATCACACGAAAGACGGCTTTTGCTACCAATATTAGTTTGCTTGTTACATAAATTCAGTCATGGACACGTCCGTTTCTCCAAATCGCCATCTTTGTTATCCCAGTCAATAACAACAACAACAACAACAACAACAACAAGTGAGATCACTCTAAGCGTTTATCCCAAAGGAATAGAACTCGTATATCTTAATACAAGGGAGATAACGTAACACCACAGACAATAGTTCTAGAAGGGATGGAGGATGGAAAGTTCGATGAGAGATAGCATCATCCACACATCGACTGGAACGGTACGATAAGTACTGAAATTCCGAAGAGGCTTATTGTCATTCAAATCTTAGAGAAACACACCGGCCGTTATCAACGAGAAAACGATAGTAAACAGCTGGCGCGAGAACATTAATAGAATTTTCTTTTTACATAGCCTGTTAAACTTCGCTACTTTGTAAGACCATGTGCGCCCCTTTCGACCCCAATGTTGTGTGTGCCGTGGTTTTCTTCTCCTTCATCTTTCGTTCTCGTTCTTATTCTCGTTCTGGCCAGGTCGTCTATTTCACTGACGATCGCCGATGGCGCGTGCACTGGTTTACGTCTTCTATCCGAGCCGCCAACTGCCAGAAAAAAACTTAAACTCGTCACCTGCCGTAAATTAACGTACACTCGTCAACTGCCGTAAACTATCGCAAAAACTGTCGCAAACAACTTTCAATCATAAACATCTGAACTCAACCTCATGTCCAGTCTTTTGTCTTAGTCACGACAAGCGGAAATGACACGCCATCTGAACACTAGAAACTGACTACATTCACGCTCGCCTTATCAGCCACACCCATTTGACTATTCATCTTATTTCCGATTGACTTTGTGTGCGTTGGTGAGTTATTCCCCATTATGTTAGGGGTCTCGGGTGGGAAGTCCATAGTATCACATACCTTCCACGCCCAACTTGTCATTTATTACATAAATTAAAAAACAAAACTTATACACTCATATTACAAAAGTTATACACAATCCATACATTCATATAACATAAGTTAAGAAAAGGTATAGACATGACAGACAACCCAAAACAAGAACAACAAAACAAAAACCGACTGGGTGATCGCCGAACTGGAATTATAAGGGTTCATTTAATAACCCTCTCGCCAACTAAAGGATATTTGAGTATCTTTAAAAAATACAACAAAACTTTTATTTTTGAGCAGGCTTCTGCCCACTGGTACATGCTTCCCATACCAGAGAGAGAAAATCAACCTCGCCTCTCTATCGAGGTAAAAAAAAAAAAAACAAGTGGAATTTTAACTCACCTCCTACAAAACTACTTTTAACACACCTTCTACCAAGAGGTCTTTCAAATTACCTCGCATATTACCATGCATTCCGACACTTTATTGCCCCCGCCCGCAAAAAAAATCAGGAGGAATTTTTTTAACCTTCTACCAAGACGATTTTCAATCACCTCTCATATAAACAGACATTCCGCCATTTTGTTTTCTCTCTTCCCCCTAAAGAAATCAGGGGGATTTTTTTTTCACTTTCTACCGAGAGGACTTTATCCACACCTCTCATATAAACAAGCATTCCGACATTTTTCTTTCTCCTTCCCCTCTCAAAAAATCGGGAGTATTTTTTTCACCTCCTAATAAGAGGACTTTATCCACACTTCTTAACTCGTCTGGCATTTCGCCATTTTTTATTGTGACAAACACTAAAAACAACGTCTTTACACAATTTTACACAGACAAACATAAAACAGTGTCTCTTTCGAAACAACAAATTATATTTTTGACATAAAATATACCATCTCTGCAGTTCCTATGTCTTTACAACACATAAACAACCATATTAATCAAGATGATAGGACCCACACCCTGAAGAAAATATAACTGCAACATATAACATATATCGGTCTTTTTTCTTTTTCATTCTTGATTGTCTTTTTTTTTTTAATGAAGGGGTTTCTCCTTCTTCTTGTTCTTTCGCACAAATCACCGCCTTACCTCCCTTATTTTTACGTTTTCCACTACATCTATCAGAAAATCACAACATTTAAACGCTAAGATTCCCGACTTATCCCAGCTACCATAATCACTAATTGAGCCAACTTTATTCCTAACCAATCACACAGTCTCCAACCATTAAACTTTTCCACAGTCTGGTACGCATTTATCGACTTTCCAAATATTCTTGGCCTTTTGGCTAAGATCAAAGTGTAGTATCTGTTCCGATGGATATTGCGCCCCATAGACTGGTATTGTCTTGGCCTTCGGGGCTTGATTTACGCCGGTCTATGGTTCTGTCCTGTGCGGTTCTAGGAGGTCCACCCTCCCAGGCTTCGCCTCCCCTCTTTGGGGAGGAGTAAGTTTATTGCTTACTGCCTGAGGCGCCCCTACCGGGGAATGCCGACGGGGCTGCCCAGGCAAATTTTAAACCCCACTTTCTCGACCCGACCTTGGGTCACATCTTACTTGTGGGAGTAAGATAAAAACTGGCCTGGAGAGGAGTAAATCAATACTCTCTGTTCTCTGTTTAAGGGTCGATCCCAGCCATCGGCAAAAATTGTACAAGATTTTTGTGCCTCTATTTTTTCTTTCTTTTTTTTTCATTTTCATGTAGACTTTTGCGTTATATCTTTCTTTCTGTTTATTTTTGTCCCCATTTCTGTTTTCTCCGCCTGCAAGAATCAAACGGTCCTTCTTGAAAATCGCCGTCGACCCTAACGTTCTGCTCGTGTCGTCTATTTCACTGACGATCTCCGAGGGCGCGGTCACTGGTTTACAAGTTGAGAAAACCAAAACAACGCAAACTCACAAGAAAAAATACAAACCCCGATCCATTGTATATAAATCAGTCGTTCTCTGAGTGTGTGTAATATCGTCGCATAAAATAAAGATACCCCTGGGTACTAACGTCCATGACTCAGTTAAGATAATTCGTCGCTCGGTTGAAGTCAGCTCATCTCGGATCTGCGCCAGTCTGCTTCGATCTGATTGTCTTCTCTCTGAGCCGCCAGCTGCTGCAAAAATTAACTTAAACTCGTCACCTGCCGTAAACTAGTCAAATGCCGAAAACTGTCGCAAAAACTGTCGCAAACAACTCTCACTCATAAACATCTTAACTTAATCACATGTCTGGTCTTTTGTCTTAGTCACCGACAAGCGGAAATGACTCGCCATCTGAACAATAGAAACTAACTACTTCAGCGCTCGCTTTATCAGCCACAACCATTTGACTATTCATCCTATTTCCGATTGCTTTTGTGTGCGTGAATCATTTCCCATCATTGTCCGGAATCTCAGCTGTGAGTAAGGGAGAGGGTATGTAGGTCAATAGTATCACAACTTTTTGCAAAATAAATTTGATTTTCTTTTCTTTTCATAGTGATGGAAAGAAACGAAGAGTACTGGAAATCTGGGGAGATTTTCTGTCACTGTTTTTGCTAGTAAGAGATCACCTGTAATGACTCGTGTGAGAACGCTTACTGAGTAAGAAATGATATATTCTGTAATGTCACGAACTAAAATGTGTTTGGTAATGACAGTTTTGCACTGTAGCGATCACTATCATGTAATGAACTTTTTGAACAATCCCTATCAAATTAAGAGCTCTATGATCATACAAGAGATTGTAGCGGTAACGAGCTATTTTGTAACCATTTCTTTGTGTTGAGAGATTATACTGAGCTGATTTTGACCGTGTATGGACCAATCAGGAGAGTCGGCGTATTAATTTTTTACGATTTTTTGCCGACAGAAGAAGAGGCAACATGTCGAATTGCCAACAGTCAGATAACACCTTCCTTCAACTGCTATCTGCCGTCAGGTGGTAGCCTGCAATGACGGGCAAAATACATAATCGGGCACAATATATAATCATAGAGAAACTATCATACAGTGTCATGAACACACATGGGTAACAGAGAAACTAACCTTCCTCCTTTTCAGGAAAGGACCATCTACGCTCCAGAGATTTGAATATGCAACACTTATTTTCAAATATTTGTTAATACGTATGTATAACCCCTGTTCCAACAGTAACAACAACAAACAGCAGAGAAACGATCTCTGTGAAATATTCGATGTTTATTTGGTTGAAATACTTAGTACTAATTGGGCAATTCTTTCAAAATACTCAATCTCGATTGATTGTCTATATCGGACTTCAACCAATGAGAAACAGTACCTGTTCGCATTGATTATATAAGCGAGAACCTAAACGATGTCACCAGTTGAGACAGAAGTCAGTTATACCGCTACTACACAGACTTCTCGCGGGCAAACGAAATTTGGCTGCTGGCATCTCGGCAAACTTCGGCTACTGGCATCTCGGCAAACTTCGGCTACTGGCATCTCGGCAAACAACACAAGTAACGGTCATAGACTACTAAATATAGTGACAGCTTAGACACAGACGCCCGAACTCACTCACAAGTCTACACACGGACGGATAAAACAACACTTTCTTCGTCTAAACCATCTTAACTAAAGGGGCACGCCTACGATTGAAAAACACTAGCTGAGTCTTAACAGGATTAAACGGAGCAAGCCATTTCGTACCCCCAATCCATAACTGAACCCAGGTCAACTTCTATATAAGCTGCATATTTCAACTGATCCGAAGATGGGCGAGATGTCCCAAACTGTCAGAAGATTGTGATGAGCCAAGATTAAACATGACCGTCACCAATATGACCGTCCATTTACATATCTAAACTCTACTACCACTCCAACCAACCAACTCCACCGCTACCACACGCGCGCACACGTACACTTGCGCGCGTGCACACTCGCACGAGCATCATCACAAGTACTAATGGTGTGACAATCGGTTTAAGTTAAAAAGGAATAAGAAATGTAGACAACCAGAAAAGTTGCGGTTTCAAAATTAATTTCAGCCCTAACCCCAACCCTCAACTCTACTTCTAAACCTTGATATCAACCACAAAGGACATTGTATCGCGTGTAATAGGTTCTCCGTCATTTTTCTATCTCAAACCTTTCAAAGGAATGAATAATGTAGCTTTTGTTGCTATGAATGTATTCGTTAGAAAATTCTTATGAAACTCCACACATCGAGCTGACTGAGGCGTCGCGGATGTGAAACAAATCCGTTACCAATGATTGGCGCGAATATTATTAATTGCTCAAAGCTTGCGAATACAAAGAACGCGGGAATTGAAAAGAGATCCCATAGTGGCGCTCTTAAATCAAATTTTGCCATTTTCTCAGGGTCCTACATAATAGAAATTCGCTGGGACAAAACGTTGACATGTAATCAATCCATTTACTTATCCCTCTTTTTATCTGTTCAACCCCTCTCTTTCTATAAATGTTTGTTGATGTGTGGGTGGGGTGGGGGTATCAGGCAAAACACACTGACGCTACTACTACTGCAGTCGAAATTTGCGGTAGAGAGGCACAAAGGCCTGCTGAAACTTGCGTCTCTGGGTGTCTCTAATCTAGATTGGACCGCACCCCAACCCATTCGAAAGTTTCAAAGTTAGTACGCGTCGGTCCTGTAGATAAAGGGAATATATTATTATAAATGATGATTGACAAGTAAATGTTGATAAAATGGCGAATGGCCGTTCAAGTTTGCACCCCCCCCCCGGCTGAGGGATTTGGGAGTAGTACGTACTAGCAGTGTTGCCAACTGAGATTTTCAAAACCCGCTAGATTGGAACAAAAAAAAAACTCTCCAGAAAACCGCTCGATTTTAACTTTTCGTACCCTATATAAAAATATTACGAATATAATAATGCTTCGTGTTTTCTATACATATATATTTTTTATTTTAATGTTATTTAAATTGTTATTTGTCACTTTAATGTTATTTGCATTTTATTTAAATGTAAAAATATTTTTAAAAACAGGGGGCATATTTCATGAACGAGTTCTATGTCTATACAACTCGTTCATGATTTACGCCCCCTGTTTTTGTTGATTTTTTTTACTATTCGAGAAATGTAAAGTTTAACAAAATATTTATAAAGTCGTGGTGAGTTAGGGTGTATATGGCCAGGAGAATCTTGGGGATATTTTAAAATATTGACATTTTTATTGAAATGTACAACTACTACTTTTCTGCATGTATAATGTATAATAATGCTTCGTGTTTTCTATACATATATATTTTTTATTTTAATGTTATTTAAATTGTAGCCTAAGAAATAGTCTCATATGATGACTAGAGAGGAAATAAATCCGGAAAGTAGGTTAACTAAGATCTGAAATTGCGGTTGTGTGGGTGGCAAACGAAATCTCTAGATTTTACCGAACATAAAACACTAGCAGCTCAATTCAAATTTTGATACATCGAATCCAAACAAAATCTTCAGATCTAGCGGGAAAACAGCTAAATTAGTGACACTGTGTGTCAGCCCTCATAAGCACTTAGCTACGGAGTTGTGTGTATGTCTTCTCCACTTAACCCTTGATTGACCGAACGCCCCGATTTGACCTGCGAGTTTTACCAATCTTTCATAGAGACGACTTCATTTAAAATAGTGGAAAGTCCGATTTATCAATTATTAATTTCCAGATATGGAAGAAAATCACCAAGCCAACTTTACTAGAGGCTAATAAAATCGCAAAAAGCGTAACCGGAGAGCAAATAAAATTCGAACGCGAACTGATAACGACAGTCACATTTCAAGGAAAAACGCTAAAACTAAAAGTATATGTGGTGCATAATTCGAGTAATTTAATTAGCACAGATTGGGTGGAAAAATTTCAACTGTAAAATTTATCGATAAATTCTTTTTGCCAGAATGTAAAAATAAAAGATTCCGCGGATAAATTTTAAAAAGAATTAAAAGAGAATTTTACATAAGTTTTTTTCTTCTGATGGGCTTGGTAGATGCAACAAAATGATTGCTAAATTTGAGTTGATAGCGTGTATGCAACCAATTTTCAAAAAGAAGCAAAATTTGAGTTGATAGCGTGTATGCAACCAATTTTCAAAAAGAAGCAAAATTTGAGTTGATAGCGTGTATGCAACCAATTTTCAAAAAGAAGCGAAATGTTCCGTTCGCGCCAGAAGAAAGAAACAATTTAGACTTGAGAAAATGGGAGTGCTATCAAGAGTTGAATATAGTTAATGGGCTTCGCCGACAATATACGTAAAGAAAAAGAATAAAGAAATTCGAGTATGCGTAGACTTTTCAGCGGGACTGAACAAGGCATTTAGAGATTAACATTATCCGTTGCCTAGTTTGGAGGAAATATTCGCGAAGCTAAATGGAGGAAAGTTTGTTTTTTTAAATGGTTTTAAACGACGCATATTTGCAGATTCCAGTGGACGAAGAATGCTTGAAGTTATTCTCTCTAAATACATATAAAGAGTTATATAAATTTCAGAGACCACCGTTTGGAGTAAATTTGGCGCCGGCTATATTTCAGCAGGTAATGGACGCATTACTGAGCAGTCTAGAGTTTGCGACGGACTATCTAGATGATATCTTAATAATTAGTAAATCTACGGAGCGACATAAAGCGCACATACATAAAGTTTTTCATAGAATTCAAGATAACGGTTCAAACTAAAAGAAAAAATATGTGAGTTTTTATGCAACAAATTAAATATCTGGGACAAATAATAGACAAGAATCGGAGAAGACACGACCCTGCTGGCCTCTGGAACTCCCTCCTGGCCCCTGTTTCCCCGACAGTACTGACATGCAGAAATTTAAAACTAATGTAAACAGACATATCGTTGCGCAGATCCAAATTTAGGTTGACCCCCCCACCTTCTCCCCTTTTCTTTTTACTCAGTAGCCCCTTACGTCTACAGTGGCGGTCTGCCTTGTTTAGGGTGAACTATGTTAAAAAAAAAGATCAGGCTTAATAAAGAAAATGTCAGCGTCAGAAAATATATCGTCTTTGCAGAGTTTCTTTGGGTTAGCGAATTGCTATAATGTATTTATCCCAAGTATGCACCACTTACGAGCGCCTTTAAATGAATTATTGAAAAAGGATAAAGACTGGATTTGGACGACAGAATACCAGGGGGCATTTATTTTAAAACTCATTATGACCCAGAACGCGAGATCATCGAAGCTTCCGATGCGAGTTCATACGACATATGAGCATGTATTTTACACAGAATAGATGGCGGTTCGCTGAAACCGATAGCATATGCTTCTCGTACACTCTTACCAACCGAGAAGAGCAACTCGCAAATAGAAAAGTGCGATAACAAAGTTTCGTCAGTTCATGCACAGAAGAAGATCTACATTACAAACCTACCATAAACCTTTATTAACAATTGACGGATCAAAAAAGGGTTTGCTTACACATACGACTGACAGATTACAGATGGGGAATCATTCTCCTAAATGATAACTACAAGATGGAGTATCTCCCATCTTTAAAGATCAATCATGCCGATGGACTGTCTAGATTGATACCGAAATCCGTGGAACTCCTTGAGGACACGGCAATAGCCTCTCTACAAACAGAAGTTGAGGTGAAAAACACGTTGTGTACTACCGTAAAAGAACTTCCGGTGACACTAGGAGAGATAAAAAAAAAAAAAAGACGATGAACGATGATTTTATAAAAAAAATTTAAAAGGGCATAATAGAAAAGAACAAAAACAATTCTAAAGCATATTCCATCTGCGACGATGTAGTAATGTACAGTGATCGGGCGGTCATTCCGGCGACATTGCAAAAACGTATTCTACGAGACTTTCACGTTGGGCATCTGAGCATATCACGGATGAAGAGTTAATGGATGTTGTGTTTGGCATGTTCGAGTTGCCAGTCCCACAAGTAATTTCTCAAAGGCGAACGTCGAAAAGAAAAAGAAAAAATACCTTCTGAGTCCACCTTTTCTTTACAAGGGGTTTGTTAATAATGATATAGCAGCTTTGGTTACCTGCAAATATGTTGTGGTGTTTTATACATCATTTACATGAAACGAACAGTGTCAAATTTCAACAGAATAATTGAAGACGTATCGCAAGTCGTCAGCCAACGCCGCGTGGGTCAGCGCAAATATTTGCTTTATGACCTGTTAAAAATTAATGAATACATAAGCAAATGAATAACTTAATAAATAAAAATGTCTCCTGCGGCAGATGTTAAATTTGCAATATAGTTCCATTGGATTTAAAAAAAAAAAATTTCGGTGTATTTTTATTGCGTTACCACACCAATATTGTGAGGAGTCCAACGTTCAAACTCCTCGGCCTAACATTCACAGGCAAAGTGAATTTAAATTGATACATAGAAAATACTGCCAAGTTTGCTGCAAAGAAGGTGGACTTATCACACCTGCCAGTATCCTATATCTCTAAAAGAAATTAACATTCGCCCATGCATGGAGCATTGTTGCTACATCTGAGTTGGTGCATCAACTACTAGTCTCTCCCTCTTGGACAGGGTGCATAAAAAATAGTCTCTAATCTAATAGATCCCGTACTGTCTGACAAACCCCAGCCCCTGTCCCATCGCCGCAGTGTTGCATCCCCGTGCTTATTTTACAAGTACTTCCACGGAATTTACTCCGACAAACTTACTGCATTTGTACCCCCTAAACGTAAATACCCCCGACCCACCCGACAAGCCACAAAACCCCACCCTTTCACTGTAGAGGTCCCCAGATGCCGGAAAACTTTCTACTCAAATAGCTTCTTTCCTCTGGTCGTTAGCCTTTCGATTTCCTTTCGTGCCCCTTGTTTCCCAGACTGTCCCAACATGTAGAAATTTAAATGTAATGTGAACAAACATTTCGCTGTACAACTCCCCATACTTAGGATGTCCCCTATAAATCTGGTCCGTGCCCACAGTAACAACTTACGTCTCAATGAAAATGTGCGTTGTTTGTGGTGAATAAAAGTTATTAAAAAATTACAAACGTGAAAATACTCCAAACATGCGTTGTATACGATGAATAATGAGTGTTACAGAGTGTGATGGAAGAATAGGCATAAATCTAGTCTCTCTCTCTCTCTCTCTCTCTCTCTCTCTCTCTCTCTCTCTCTCTCTCTATCTATCTATCTATCTATCTATCTATCTATCTATCTATCTACTCTACTCTACTCTTTCTCTACTCTATCGTTATTTTCAAGGAAGGTGCTCGACTGAGCTTCAATCTCTTGTACCTTCTTTTAATACATTCACAGCAAGAACCTGGGAGGTGACGCTGGTTAAGTGGATAACGACACGAACTGGAGACCTGGGTGTTCCAAGTTCGAATCCAGTCGGTTCCACAGTACCACTTTCTCTTAGGCAACCTTCTCGTGGTCCTTCCCGTAAGTACCCGATGTCTTTCCAGAAAGATTTTTAACTAGAAAAAACATCGGGGAAACTAATGCCAACACCAGAATCATCTGATTCACATGAAAGAAGAAGAAGAAGAAGAAGAAGAAGAAGAAGCAAGAAAACCTGTGTTTATACCACAAGTAAAGAAAAACTTTCATTTCTTCCTCAGTGTGTCTAGCGTCAGCCGGAATTTCCACGAACAGGGCTTCTTTGGCTTATGATCTGTGGAACACATTGCCACTGGACTGCTTCTCTTCAAATTCAATGTCAACAGATTCCTATCAAGAAGCATCCTTACAAGTATTCGAACTTTGTCCTGACAACCATTCCATCTCATTAACCCTTATCCTCGAGCGGCATCTGGACTTGATAAATAGTGACAATCTTCTTAGTAAAAAAATAACAGATATCTCCTTTCAAACCCATCGTAAACTTCAGTGTAAACAAAGCATAAAACAAAAAAAAACAATTTTTCGAAGTTGTAAAAAGGAATACATATTATAATTAAGCTGTCTGTTGTCTGTCTGTTAGTTACTTATAGGCTCCTAAACTACTTGACATAATATCATGGAATTTGACGCGAAGAGTCAAAGAGATGTCAGGCGTTTCCTGGTCGGGTGGTAAACATTCTGATAACACTACTAATAATCATACTATTACTGCTGTAAAGCTAACGAATATTTGATATCGAAGCTTTTACGTTTTTTAACGACCACGTGTTCAAGTATATCTTTCCCGAACACGAGGCCGTCGTTTTGTGTGTTGCATTATCACAGATAACATAAGGGTGTTGGGAGGAAGAGAAAATGACAACAGTGAAGAAACAGCCTGATTCATGTACATGCATATTTATTCTCACATAAACTGTTTGTCGAGGACAAACATAAACAAAGGATACGAAACATGAAAGGTGGTACTTTATATGATGTATAAATGGATAAAACCACAGACATAATTACTAAAGAGAAAATACATTTAAGTTCCAATACAATCGTAAATACACATGTATTTTAGGGTCTTAGTTAGAAAAAAGTATTTAAGAAATGGATGAGTCAATAATACTTACATTTTAGTTCAGCTGTTCTAGGAGTCTATGCGGCTGAAACTAGAGGGGGGGTCTATACGACTGCTATCAGGATATAGCGCCAGGGTTTTTGAAATCCATGCCAAGATATCCAGCCGGTTGCACAACGGCTTATGGCTCAATCAAAAAAATGGGACCTCGTTCTGAATGTTCGCACATGAGTTGAACGAGTTTTGTTAACCTCCGGACAGGAGAGCGCACACTCCATAACGTTTGGCCAGAATAATTCAAGGGAGGGAATTTGTATACCAACCGAAAGTACATCACTCAGATAATTTTGCCGTTACACCGCTAATAGTAAAAACAATAAATACTTATAGATTCCAATTGGATAGAAATGCCCCAAATTTAGCATGCAGCACCCTTGGTGTGCCGGGTGTTTTATAGGAGAGTGTCAGAATTATAAATTTATAGTACTACTATGAAACACTTACTTGTTTAAATTTATGGGACAAAAATCACTAAAATTTGGTATAAAGCACTCTTTACATAATAGGTGTATGATAAGAGCGTGTAGCAGTTGCATGAGAGATCTATTTTTGTTTATATGTACGCGCAATATATTGCGTTATGTCGAGTTGTAATTTGGTCGGCGTATTGATACACAGGCGATTAGCACATAACTTCGCATGCTCACTACTAAGTTTTACCCAGCTATTTTCACAGGCAAATACAAAACAGTTCCAGTCGAGACTCCAACGTAGACAGACTGGCACTCTCTCTCTCTCTCTCTCTCTCTCTCTCTCTCTCTCTCTCTCTCTCTCTCTCTCTCTCTCTCTCTCACCTTGTCATCATCATGGTGATGAGGGCCCGGGAATAAACATAAGACCAACTGGAATTATATTACATTTCTATTAAGACGCCTGCCGACCTAACAAATCAACTTGCATGTCTACGTTCCTGTATTCTTGTTCCAGTTAAATAAAATACACATTTATACTATTGTAGAAAAGACGTTGATGTTTTCCTTCGAACTCTGGTGACCCTTTTCTTATTCAAGTCAGATATGTACAGTCACGGCCGACCCCGCAAAATGGCTATCTCCTGTCTCGACACTCTCAACAGACGCCACCACTCTACAAGTGTAAAAATTATAACCCGACCATTGCTACTACTATTTTAGTTCTACTAATAATATTAATAGTAAGAAACATATATGGGTTCAAAACGATTGGTTAGAATCTCACCAATCATTTTGATCCGTGTTTATTTGCATAAAGAGCCCCTAGAATGTCGAATGTAATCAAATTAAAAATATAAAGTATGATCAGATCATTAAATAAAGCTACAGCAAGACCAACATATCCCTTATAGTCGTCTTTTTTATTCTAGTAAGTAAAAAAAAAACATATCGGGAAGGTGTTCTCCACATTGAGCTAAACGAATACACATACATATATCGGAAAGAGAAGAATATGGCTAATATGTTTAAATAAATACATAATATCTCCTTCACTATTCACGTGCACATAACTACGCATAAGTATGTACAGCAATATCGTTGTCACTGCCATTATACGATTGAACTCGAGTGGCCATGGACATATGTGAAGGGGTCCGCGCTGAATTATCAATATACATTCTAAGTGGCTTTAAAAATATGTTTATTTTTATTATCCCGTAGTTTCTGGGATACATAAACCAAACCATAAGTGTTTCTTGCCTTTTAGGTAGAATTCAGATTTTTCTCCCCCCCCCCTTTCTCTTTTCTCTATATTCTCGACTCTATTTTCTCCTACTCTCTACTCTCGTCCTCTTCCCTCTCTCTTTCCCCTCTTTCTCTCTTCTTCGTTTGCCTATTTCTTTCTACCGCTTCTCCTCTCTTTCTCTTGTTCCCTTTTGTCTCTCTCTCTTTTTTCTTTCTCTCTCTCTCTCTTTCTCTCTCTCTTTCTTTCTTTCTCTCTTTGTATCTCTCTCTCTTTCTCTCTCTCTCTTTCTTTCTCTCTCTTTCTTTCTCTCTCTCTTTCTCTCTCTCTTTCTTTCTCTTTCTTTCTTTCTTTCTCTCTCCCTTTCTTTCTTTCTCTCTCTCTCTCTGTTACCCTGCCTCTCTTCTATCCCTCTCTCTTTCTCTTTCTCACCTTTTTACCCCCCATTCCTATTTTTCAGCTCCCTACTCTCCCCTCTCTCTTTATCTTCCTCTTCCTATCTCTCTCTTCTCCACTTTACTCCTCTTTCCCACTTTCCCACTTTCCATCCCCTTCTCTCCCCCTGTCTCTCTGTCCCTCCCTCTGCACCTCCCTCCCGCTCTCTCTTTCACTCCCCCACTCTCTCTCTCTCTCTCTCTCTCTCTCTCTAACACAACACGCAGACACAATTATAATAACTGGCCTCAAGTGTATTAAATGGCTCCTCCCAATAAACATAATCTTACTTTGTGCTTAAAAGTAAAAGAGTCAGAGTCAATGTCTAATGCTTGTGGCGCTCCCACAGATGGTGGAGGTGGGGTGGAGTATCTATTTTAACAGCTTTTGTGGCCAAAAATAAAATCTGAAATGGCCATCTTTATTTTGTCGAGGCCGGTCGAACTTAAAACAAGGTATTTCTAAAACGCTTAACATAAACTGATCAATTTTTCAAAAGGCTCAATAAGACTCACACACTCAACAATTTCATGATAATTTGGAAACAGAATATTCTTGTCATCTACAGTATTTACATGTTTCGAACAGTTGTTTTCATCTTGGTTGTTGTTATATTCACAACATTTCAGTCATTGTACTCTCCGGTTATCTTTAAATGCCTTTTGTCGTAGTCAATGTATTGGAATTTATTAAAATCTTATTGATTGGTCAGTTGTTGTATCCCTTGTCCTTTAAAGGTAACTCAATCAGCACTCCTTTAGTGAGCTTGGCCTTTTGGCTAAGATCAAAGTGTAGTATCTGTTCCGATGGATACTGCACCCCATAGACTGGTATTGTCTTGGCCTTCGGGGCTTGATTTCTGTCGGTATATGGGTCTGTCCTGTGCAGTTCTAGGAGGTCCACCCTCCCAGGCTTCGCCTCCCCTCTTTGGGGAGGAGTAAGTTTATTGCTTACTGCCTGATGCGCCCCTACCGGGGAATGCCGACGGGGCTGCCCAGGCCATTTTTAATGGCCAGAGTGCTCACCTCTCGGGCGCTGGCTTTTCAAACCCCACTTTCCCGACCCGACCTTGGGTCACATCTTACTTGTGGGAGTAAGATAAAAACTGGCCTTGTGCCTAACTCATGGAGAGAAGTAAATCAATACTCCAGCCTCTTTTCATCTTTTATCACCCTGTACATTGGTTGACTGCATTGCGATGCAGCTCATTGATGGCAGTTGCAGGCGGCCAATCCTCTTTTCAACTTTTCCAGTTGCCCTACCATCTTGGACGACGGTATGACTGCATTGCGACAAAGCCCTCCAGACGGCAGTCGCAGGCAGCCATTCCTCTTTTTCCCAGTTTTTTTTTTCTCTCGTCATGGTTGACGTCGGCCTGACTGCATTGCGACAGAAGGCAGCTTGCAGTCAAAAGCGATTACTTCCACGACGAAAAGAACCAGAATTGACGATGGCAAGTGTGCAATTCTGCTATACACCCAATTCATCTTTAAGATAAGTTTTCGAAAAATGCTCGTTTTGTATATTTACTATGTTCTGTTGTACATCATTCTTTATTACTTACTCAAGTAAAATTGTTAAATTAACTCACACTTGTTTTACCTGTCGCTCTCAGCGTTTATTTTCGGCTACAATACCTACTTTCTCACGTGCAAGAATCGGACTTCATTTCTTGGATAAAAATCCTTAGAAATAACTTTTTGGGAATTTCGGACTGAACGCTGTATTCTTTAATCCACTGAAGTAGACAACTATAAATGAATTACAGTCTTTGCAACCGTCAAATCTTTTTTTTTTCTGATAAGTTTATAAAAGTAATTGTTGATAGGCATGAGTCTGAATAACTTATAATAAATGACGTGTGCCTCACGTATCCATTCTTGGCCCAACCCTCTTCTTGATGTTCATCAATAATCTTTCAAATCATATTCTGAGATAATTCGTTGACATCTATGCAGACGACAAAACTGTCCATATCAACACCTCGAAGACACTGTTGATCAAAACTTTCTGATTTTTTTCTCTTTCGATCTGAAGAATGTGGTTCAATGGTGAAAAAATACCTTGTTACTTTAAACGCCTCTAAAAAACCAAGCTTCTCTCATTTAACCACCAACACTCAGATCCACGTACAGCCTAAGTTGAAATGAATGGTTCTCTCCTTAAGGAAGCCCGTGCTTTGATAAGCTCCTAGAACTGACATTCACTCTGTTCCTGAAATGGAAGACTTACACCAAGTCTGTTGCTAAGGTCGCTGGAGAAATGGCTGGTTGATTCTACCGCCACGGAAAATACCTAACTCCTTCTTCTTCTTCTTTCTTGTGAATCAGATGATTCTGGTGTTGGCATTAGTTTCCCTGATGTTTTTCTAGTTAGAAATCTTTCTGGAAAGACATCGGGTACTTACGGGAAGGACCACGAGAAGGTTGCCAACATCCCTAAGTGAAAGTGGTACTGTGGAACCGACTGGATTCGAACTTGGAACACCCAGTTCTTCAGTCCTGATGCGTCCTAAGATGAAACATTCGGGCTACATCTGGCGAGGTGCCGCCCAGGGCGTCCTTTATTGCCTTGACAGAGTATCAAATCGACTTCGTAATCTAGTGGGGAATGATATCTCCCCCTTCCCTACAATTTCTTTCCCCCAGAGGAGACGTTACTAGTCTTTCTCTACGCTATGCTATTTCTATAGAAGGTGCTCAACTGAGCTCCAATCTCTGCCCCCCTCCCTGTAAAACATTCACAGACAGAACTCTGTTTACCATCACTGCAAAGAAATCCCTTTCTTTCTCTGTGTATCTAAAACCAAATGGCGTTTCCATTAACAAAGTTTATTTTCAACTCTGGAACATATAACCGCAAGACTGCTTCTCTGCAGACTACAACATGACTGCCTTCAAGTTTAATGTTAACAAATACTTATCTTAAGTAATCAAAATTCCCCCTTTCATCCATCGTTTTCAACCCTCTCATAGCATAGTTCAGCATATAACTGAAAATCTCAGTTACCCTTATCTTCGAGTGGCTTTTGCCTTTGATAAGTGTTGACTCATTAGTATTATATATATATATATATATATATATATATATATATATATATATATATATATATATATATATATATATATAAACATAAATATGTAATATGAGTATAGGTAAATAATATTAGACATCAGATCTATAAATCATAGAAAAAAATATAATCTAAAATAAAAATTCTAGAAAAAATAACACCCTGGATAGTCTTACTGGATTCGTAGCCTAGTAGGTTAAGATATAGTTTAGAGTTAATTCAAAGTAAGAGTTGTGAGTTCAATCCCTGGCAAGAAGTTAAGAAAAAGGTCGCAGTGTATAAGAACTGAAACGTTATGAATATAACAACAACGAAGATGAGGACAACAGTCCGAAACGTGTAATTAATGGTCCTGCTGTGTGAGAACCTAGCTGAGTTTGTCATAGGGTAATTATGATGGTTTGAATTAGCAATGGCCCTGGGGCTAAATTACAATCTATAAACTTACAGCAGTCTCTCTCTCTCTCTCTCTCTCTCTCTCTCTCTCTCTCTCTCTCTCTCTCTCTCTCTCTCTCTTTATTCAAGTCTCGATATCACTCTTTCCCTTCCCTATTTCTCTCTCTCTCGTTTCTCTTCTCTACTTTCTGTCTCTTTCCCCCACTTCGCCCCCTCTCTTTCTCTCCTCTATACTTTCCTTTCTCTCTATTTTCTCCCGAAATCTCTAATCTCTACTTTCTTCTCCTTTCTCTCTCTCTCTCTTCCCTATTTCTCTCTTTTCTCTTCTCCACTCTCTGTCTCTTTTCCTCACTTTCTCTCTCTCTACACTCTATCTGTCTTTCACGATGCATATATATATATATATATATATATATATATATATATATATATATATATATATATATATATATATATATATATATATTAGTATGCGCAAACACGTTTCGATGGTGAAGGGGAGAGGCTACCGCTGTTTCTTTGAATCAATCATTGATGTGTTTACAGAAGCAAAGTCTCTTGTTCGTCAAATTTCAATAAACGTTCGAGTATTTAATGTGAAATGAGAACCGCCCCCCTCCCCCATGTGGATTGAATAAAGGTTATCGTTAAAAAATCACAGAAAGTTACAGATTACGAATAAAAATCAGATGTAGAAGGTTGGAGAGTGCGACAGCCGAAATACATTGTGCATATAACAACTGCACTGAGTATAACAGTGTGACACATGTAATGAGATCTATTGATTCGGTTCGCCTGTCTCTCTCCTGTAAAAAATTTACAGCAAGAACTCGCCTTTCTAGCAATGCAGGTTCTACCTAGAATACTCTTTCTTGCCGTGACAGAATGCAAAATCGACTTCGCAATCTAGTGGGAGATGATTATATTTCATTTTATCAGTCTATTTCCCACAGAATAGACGTTGCTAGTCTTTCTCTAGTTCCATGATAGGTGCTCAACTGAGATCTAATCTCTAGCCCCCCCCCCCTGCAAAACATTCACATGTTACCGCCACTGCAAAATACTTTCCTTACTTCCTCTGCATACCTCAAACCAAACGGAATTTCGATGAACGGAGTTTATTTCCAATAAATTCCCATCTGTGGAGCACATTATTACGGACTGCTTCCCTGCAGACTACAACGTGTATGTCTTCAAGTCCCATGTTAACAGATACTTTACAAGCCGTCCTCCTAAGTAATGAAATGTTCTATTCATCGTTTTCAATCCTCTCATAGTATTGTTCATCATAGAACTGACAATCTCATTAACTCTTATTCTCGGGTGGCTTTTGGCCTTGGTGACTGGTGACCCATCAGTATAACAAAATACCAACCCTGTTTGGGTTATTTCATGAAAAAAACAAAAACATAATACCTATTGTAAACAAGCTCTTGATTGGTTTAGTTTTTTTTATTACGGCATATCAACCTTTTTTATCAAAGCCATTCAATAATAAAGATTAAAGAAATACCATGTGGCTAAATCAATTAATGGCTGATCGCCAATACGTCATGTGATTTGAATCTCCTCGAATTTAGAAAAAAAAACTATCGCAACAGCGGGTTCATACCTTTCTCAGTGATATTAGTGAATAATTGAACGCAATACACCGGATATAGTTTGAACTGAGCACCGCCGATTCCATAGTTCATAACAGTGTCCATTCAGTCAATTCTGTACCTCCATTTCATTTCGAAATATCGAATAAAAAACTTTGTAATTATAACATTGAAAACCAAGCGGCAAATTTGAATAAATCAGTGTAATAATGATAAACGGAAAGTTAAGTAGTTAAGGGCAACACGAAGGCTCCCTTTTCATTGGCTACTGCACCGAGATGTAGAAAGATGCCACTCCTTTCCTTGGGGTACTCCACTTACCCTTGATCCTCACCTTATAATGCTAAGTGTTTAGCAAGGAGACATCGAGTATTATTTTTAATCTTTGGCATGATTCGATCGAGGATTGAACCCTGGTCTCCCGGCCCGTTAACGAATACTCTAACCAGTATGGATAGTACTACATAGTTTGTGATAAAGGTCGAAATATTTTACAAAAATTGACTGCCATCTTAATATCTTTCAAAGGGGGAGAAACGAAGCAAAGTCCAGACTCCTCTTCGTTCTCTCGTTCTCTCTCTCTCTCTCTCTCTCTCTCTCTCTCTCTCTCTCTCTCTCTCTCTCTCTCTCTCTCTCTCTTTCCTTCTTCTTATCTTACTTTTCTTTCTGTTTCTTGAACTTTATTTTCTTATTTCCATTTTATAGTAGTAGACAATCACTTCTGTTCTTTTTCTTTATTTGTCCCCCCCACCACACACATTCTTTTTCTATCTCTCTTTGCCCCCTCCCCCTCTCTCTCTCTGTTTTTCTATTCTTTTATTATTTTTTTTTAAGTGTGACACGCAAACGGTATGATAGTTCAACAAGACAGAGGCGGCTACATATACATTCCTCGTCTTTTGAATGCAGACAGCAATAATCTTTTAATGTATATACTGTTTAAAAAAAAATGTCCACTTTGCCCAAGATCTCATTCGTGTCGTAACTAGTGAAAGATACAGCTATAAAATAAAATGTCAGACAAGATATCACCTGCCTGTGGCAATGCGTGTTCAAATGTAACATTTTAAATTAACTTTTAAAAATGTTATAATTTTAAACAATCTTATTCAGTTAATGTAACGGTCAAGCGATAGTGTATGTACGATTACCGTTAGTGGCAATGATGTAGTATAGTTAACAGCCGAGAAATCGAAAATATATATATATATATATATATATATATATATATATATATATATATATATATATATATATATATATATATATATATACAACAAATAACTTTCAGCAAACGCAAGAAAATTTAATTTTTTATCGACCTGCTTAGTTTTAACGTGTTGAAACTTATTGTAAGATTTATTATCTCTAGACATGCTACCACTTTCACTTAGTCAAAAACGAGTAAATAAAAATGGCGGTCGATTTTGTTTGGAGATGGTCGCTAATCACAAGCTTAAAAGAAAGCAAAAATGGCCTACCCTACCATTAACCCTAAGTCCGGCGGTTGCCAGTCGGACTCAGGGTTAGCGATAAGGTAAGTCGTTTTTTAAAATTATTTTTCAAGGAATGAAACACCAACAAGCACACACATGAGTCGACCATTTTGATTTTTACAGTCTATAAGGGACGGAATCCAACGAAATCTTATATTGAAATTAAAAAAGAAACACTTTCAGAAAGTTAAAACAACGCAGATAGGTAGAAAATTAAATTTTCTTGCGTTTGGTAACAGTTATTTGTTGCATATTTCGTTTGTTTTCGATTTCTCGGCTGTTAACTATACTACATCTTTGCCCCGTTAGTTTATAGTTCTTTTATAAATATTACCCTATTTTGTACTTCGACTTTTTTGCGGATGACGATACTTTTTTTTTTCAAGTGAGGCAGCCTTATTTGTCATGAAATGCAGTATGATTGTATCATCTGTTATTTTGTTATATGTTGAAATATCATACGTTTATTTCTATATTATTTAATATCCTTACGTCTGCATTTTTTTTTTGTTTGTCCAAAAAGTAAAATGTGTTTGACGAAACGTAATGTTGTCCTCTTTTTCAAATGTTGATAAGCTTTTACGAGTATTTTAGTCTGTACACATTCGTAACTGCCGCGAACCACTCGTGTTGGTGAGTGGTCCAACATGATAGATATGGTATTGCTCTGGCATATCATGATTGATACTCGTTCAAATAGCCATGGTGTTTTGCGGGTACTTTTGAATTTTTTTACTGTAGCAATTTCGTTTCGGTTGATTTTGGGTTTTTGTATAGCCTATTACTGCGGTGTTACCTTATTTTCTTTGCCTTAAAATATAAGACCGTAACGACTAAGATGTTTTTGCATACATTTGTAGATTAATACCCTCCGCTGAATCAACCACTCTCCCAAAACACCAAAAAACTGAGATTTGTTAGGCGATTATTGTATTTGATTATTTTAGAATTTAGAGTGAGAGATCAATTTCGTATATAAATTTAACGTAAAATGATCCGCAGTTTCGGGCCATTCTAACGGTTTAAGGCAGTTAACAAAAAGTGTCTACCACTAACCCTAAGTCCGAGTTACTGCAGGTTAGGGTTTGGTTAGGGTTTAGTTAGGATCAGGTTAGAAGATCGTAATGAATGTTTTGAAAAATAATTTATTTTAATGTTTTGAAAAATAATTAATCGAGTTTTGTGAAAAATTTCAGTTTCTTGCAAGAATTTAATAGCTCCTGCTTAGTCTCTCACACGGTAATTCAATGCAAACATGATTGCAATAAATAAATAAATAAATAAATAGGAATAAAAAAATAATATCGGCTATGAAAGAATTTAAGATATCTGTACAAATGAATACTCTGAAAGAATTGATGTATATCGGGTAAAAAATTGACTTAATAGGAAGCAATAAAAACGAGAACAAGCCGCGCGTGCGTGGCCCCCCTTTGTATGTGACTCGATGCGGCGAGTGTAAAATGCAATAAATTTGGGCAATTTGGGGCATTTTTTACCCCCCTTTGACCCCCTGGGGGCGCGAACCAGAATTTTTCTGAGGTAAAGGATGCTCATTTTATATCCAGAACAATTGCCTCTACATTTTGGCCAAGTTTCAGAAAAATTGAATGGATAGAACAAACGTTATGGGAGAAAAGGGTCATTTTTTGCCATTTTGGGGGCTTTTGACCCTCTGGGGGCGCGAACCAGATTTTTTCCAAGGTCAGCGATACTTATTTTCTATTAGGAACAATTGCCTCCACATTTTGGCCAAGTTTCAGAGAAATTGAATGGATGGATGAAAAGTCATGGGGCAAAAAATGTCATTTTTTGCCATTTCGGGGCCTTTTGACTCCCTGGGGGGGGGGGGGCTAACCAAATTTTGGTTTCAAAAATCGGAGAATGTCACTTTCTAACCTGGCCAAAGTTTCAACTTCATGCAAAATTTCAGAGAAATTCAATGGATGGTTGCGGAGAAAAATCCGGACGGACGGACATGCCTCAAAACATAAGTCCCCCGATTTTATAATAAACGAGACGAAATTGCTCCTATTAAGAAAGTTCAATAGTACTGTTTCGCGAAACTGTTATTTTAATTATTATAATATTATTAGTAACTTGTGAACGCAATATGAAAAAGTTGGAAATAAGTCATACACCATCAACTATGACTATGCAATACCTACAGCCACATTCTAAGAAAACGGAACTATTAAAAATGATATAGTGATATGGGACAAGAGTAGCAACCCTAGTTGAAGTCAGTGTTCTCAATGATGCCGGCCTAGACAGAGCTGAGAGGGAGAAGAGAAGTAAATGCCAAAGTCTTATGTACGACATCATAAGAAACTAGAACCGTAGGAAGATTTCAATAATTCTAGTAATCATAGGAGCCACTAGGCTCATAAAAAGAACTAAAGATAGTACATGCCGAATATACCCGGTGAACCAAGTGCAAGAGAGATACAAACAATTGCACATAAAGAGACGGTTAGTCAGAATCCTTTAGAATCGGTTGGAATCTCTGAAATAGTGGGGGAATGTCTGCCCCCAACAAAAATAAAGAGAAAAGAAAAATAACATATTATAAATGGATAAAACCGTCTCATATATTATTTTGAATGAGATATATTTAATATCCAATTTGACCATCTTGCATATTCAATTCTAAAAAGTTTCTTACCTAATCTCTCTCTCTCTCTCTCTCTTTCGCTCTCTCTCTCTCTTTCGCTCTCTCTCTCTCTCTCTCTCTCTCTCTATCTATCTATATATATATATATATATATATATATATATATATAAAGTAAATAATTAAGTGTTTTATACCTACAGACGAGGTCGTTTCGGGCTTACACACTCATCAGTGCAGAAAGTGGTGGTTTCAAGCGGTCTTATGAGTTCGAACGACGTTCATCGATCCAGCTTAAAATTACGAGCCTAACGCCTAGTCAGACATGGCCGCGAGAAATCATCACATACAGTAATTGAAATTAAGATACACTTACCTAGGAAGCGGGGATAAGCGTCATGATGCCAATAGTGTTCTAAGACTTTGGTCCATCCTTACGTTGTCAGACGGAGGTATGCAGTATTACGACTGACTTATGTTCTTGTTATGCTGTTTTTCTTTTTTCATCAAATTACTTTTTAATAGGATTTTTAACGTTAAACGTAATTATTACAATATCGTTCAGTCATGAAATTATTAATTGAACCAAATTGTTATAAAACTATAATTGTGTTCAGCTAACGTTGTTTTCATTTATATTTATAAAGTTTTTCGGTGTAAATAGCTTCCAAAACTTTCAATCTGTTAATACATGGGGATTTGCTACGAATTTTAAAACCAGAAATGCCATTCTATTCGACAACTTAAATGCTTCCAAATTCCTTTCAAATATCGAAGAACCACGAAGCAATTCTTGATTGAATCAAAGTTTAAAGGCAAAAATCAAATATATGGTTTCTTTATGCTTTGAACCAAGGAAACAATAATCCTTCCCATAACATACCTCGTCTTCGTGAATATAAAATCAAAAGTTTAATTTATTCACATTTAATTTGAGATGGAGGAGATTAGAGTTAGGGTTAGGGTTAGGGTCAGGGTTAGGGTCAGGATTAGGGTCAGGATTAGGGTCAGGATTATGGTTAGGGTTAATTTGAGATGGAGGAGATGTTGTAAAATTAATAATTTGAAAGATAATTCGATGAAGGAATATATGTATGTTTTAAAATCTGCTTTTCAATAAAATTGATTGGGCGTCTTATGAAATGTTGAAATTTAAATCACATAAATACTTTCGATGTTTTTTTTTTCTACTCTTAAATTTATAAACAATAAGAAGCTAAGAGCCAGAGGTCACATCCGGTTGTTGTTTTGTTTTTTTCATCAAATTATTATTTTATTAAAAATAGAGTTTTTAAACTTAAAATTTATTTATTACATTTTTCTTTTATGATTAATTATTTTTAAATAAATTATTTGATAATTTATTTATTTAAATTTTACACATCATGCTTATTCGTATTTACACGCTCGCGCCATATTTGATAAGATAATTTTATTAAACAGAGATTTATTGCTATTTAGGAATACGCATATCCTTTGTTTCTCATCCACATTTTTATAAAAATAAGTTTATATGGAAATTAAATTCAGTTCAACTGTCTATAAAAACAACTGAATTGTTTTCGGCCATTTCGCTTAGTTTTTGCCCAAATCTTTATCTATTTAAAGTTAGATATGTTTATATGTTTGTATGCACAGGATTCACTCCTAAACTAATCATTATGAATTTTGGTACACAGCTGCTAGGCGTAATAATGTGTAATGTGGGCTATATTTAGTTTAATTTAGTTTCATGCAAAGGGGATAAAATGTGAATAGAAGTCCTTCGTGAAAATCCAGATACCGTCGATTTTTGTGAAATTTTAACAATAAACATCAGTTAATAAATATTCTCCAAATGCCACTTTCTTTGAAGTATTTTAAAGAGATTTAGGAAGCATAATATGGGAACGTCCTCCAATTTGGAAGTTCAATATTTCAGATTTACATTAAATTTGTTCCATAGTCATTAGACACCAATTAAGTGGGATTCCCCGAATTTCAATTTCTTCTTAAGTAATGTAATGGATTTTGATCAAAATTAGAATAAAGATTCTAGTCATAGAGTTTAATAGAATGAGCTTTCGTTTTTTTTTGTTTTTTTTGTTTTGTTTTTGTTTTTGTTTTTTGTTTTTTGTTTTCGTTGTCGCGTTGCCGTTTTTATAAGAAATTGGTATTTCACACAGGCTGATAACTTTATCGTTTCAAAGTAGCCGGAATCATTTTAATTTGTTGAAAATTGTAGAATTCGCACATTTATGTGAAATCATGTTTTTCTTTATTTCGGGGACGGCGAAAAGGAAAGAGTGAGCTAAACGGACGGAGAAAAAGGTGAGTAGCTTATACAAGTGTTGTGGCCTTGAAGGGCCGATAATAAATAAGACAACACGGTAGTATGTTTACAAGAGTGTATATTTACAGAAGTACTGAATATTATGTTACATAAATACTGCGTCGAGACTTTTTCGTAACTCTATACATAGTGTCTGGAAGAGTCCATATATTCCCGGAATAGGGTAGTTCACCATCACACCAAAACAACAAGCTAGTAACTGTTACGTTCGTTAGCATCGCTTCTCTACCTCCCCACAAGACGGCTGTCACGCATGTGTGGTCAGACATCATAATTGTATGTACTTGTGTATACGAATTGGTATGTACCCATTGTACGTACGAACTAAAAAGAACTACACTAATTATGGTATAACATCTGTATTTTATAAAGATAAGGTTTTAAAACGGAAAATTTATATTCAAATGTTCTAATTAAACAATAATATATAATTTTTAAACAACACTTAAAACATTCAATAATTTTATTTATGCGTCATAAAAAAAGAATTGTGCGTGCGTACAGTTTTTGGTTCTTGGATACGACGAGAATGTTAGTGGTTTCCTTTAGTTTATAGACACAAATGAACAATAGACTGTTTGCCTTTACATTTTAAAATTCAAGCCAGAGATTACAGCATAATCAATAGTGTAAAGCAGGGGCGGGCAACCTCCGGCCCACGGGCCACGTCCGGCCCGCCATCCTGTATGCTTTATTATTGCAATCCGACCCGCGGACCTCCCAGTAAAACTCATATCATTTTGTGACATAGACGTAAAAGTAGGTTTCAATTAAGATTTACAGTGAAATAAAAATGTATAAATATCAACGAGCGATGATGCATGTATATTTCATTTTTCTTTAACTATTAATTTCAAATCCTTGGCCTGAGATAAAAATAGAAAAAGAGAAAGAGAAAGGCAAAGAAGAAACGTGAGACGAGGAAAGGGCATGAAACAGAACTTATGTGAAGTGTGTCAAAACGAATACTGGATCAACTTGCTACTTCCCCCGTCATTATTTTCTATGCTTCCAAAATGGCTCTTCGTCGGCGCCTTTTATAACATCACATACAGAAGTCTCTTGAGAAATATATAAGATTTGTAGAGTGTTCAATGCAATTTTTCTACAATTTATTCATGTAAACAAAATATAGTAATTCTGAGATTTCGTTTTTCACTCCGGCCCGCGATCTCCTTCCAAAAGTCTCATCTGGCCCTCACTCTGAAAAGGTTGCCCGCCCCTGGTGTAAAGGCTTATAAATTACTTTTGAATTTCAAAGTCTCACGACGCTTATGAAAAGATGGCAGCCATTTAAAACAACTATCAACTCGATACAAAATGGCTGACGTGTTTACTAGCGTGAAACGTCGAAATTCCAATGTAATTTTGACGTTTGACAAATAGAAATGTTGAAGTAACTTATGATTAACAAGCCGCGCGTGCGTGGTCCCCCTCTGTATGTGACTCGATGTGGCAAGTGTAAAATGCAATAAATTTGGGCAATTTGGGGCATTTTTGACCCCCTTTTGACCCTCTGGGGGCGCGAACCAGAATTTTTCTGAGGTAAAGGATGCTCATTTTATATCCAGAACAAGTGCCTCTACATTTTGGCCAAGTTTCAGAAAAATTGGATGGATGGATCAAACGTTATGGGAGAAAAGGGTCATTTTTTGCCATTTTGGGGACTTTTGACCCTCTGGGGGCGCGAACCAGAGTTTTTCCAAGGTCAGCGATACTTATTTTCTATTAGAAACAATTGCCTCAACATTTTGGCCAAGTTTCAGGGAAATGTAATGGATAGATGAAAAGTCATGGGGCAAAAAATGTCATTTTTTGCCATTTCGGGACCTTTTGACCCCCTGGGGGGCTAACCAGATTTTTTTTTCAAAAATCGGAGAATGTCACTTTCTAACCTGACCAAAGTTTCAACTTCATGCAAAATTTCAGAGAAATTCAATGGATGGTTGCGGAGAAAAGTCCGAACGGACGGACGGACGGACGGACGGACTGACATGCCTCAAAACATAAGTCCCCCGATTTATAAAATCGGGGGACCAATAAAAATACACCAATTCTGGGCTAAAATTAAAGTTTAAAAGCAAAAATTAAATATTGAGATTCATTTATGCTGTTAAACCAAAGATAATGTGAATTTTTGAACGCACCTCCGTCGTATAAAAACAAGGTTTTAATACTATACTTTCAAACAAAAAATAAGCATTCGTTAGCAGCAAAATAATATACATACAGGTTTTGGATTGTGCTCATGTATTAAAATATAAAATTACATTCGTTGTAAAAATCCGTTTAGGGAGGCGAGTTGCATAACGTTATGATTTCAGAAAAAATAATAATCAATCTGTTATATATATATATACCGAAACAGTTTTTCATGGTAAACAACTGATGATCCCTTAAAATAGTGTTAGAAACTAACTAATATAATAACTGTAAAAAATAAATTGACTTACATGAGTGATTTTCCACTGGAAGACTTGAGACTATAAGTTTTTTTTTTGGTTTTTTTTATATAGTTTTCATGGTTGAGAAACTTCCGAGACTATATATATATATATATATATATATATATATATATATATATATATATATATATATATATATATATATATATTATTTGTCGCTCCTCGAAAAACAGTAGAACACTATAATGGTAGTATTAACACAGCATGACGTCACTTGCTTTATGCATCGTTCCTTCCCTTAATAGAAGTAGAATGCCTCGACGTCAAGCCGCCGTTAAAGTGTTAAAATTATCATAGTTCATTCGCTGTTTAAAAGCGGTTAGCGACGTCGGATTGGAGTTGAAAAATACTTGTATTCCGGGGTTTCGAATCGCATGACCGGTAGTGAATAGCCATATCTCTATGTTGATGACTCCCGATTGAAAAAAGAACGAAACGTATACGTACATAGATAATAAACAATAACAAATATATATATATATATATATATATATATATATATATATATATATATATATATATATATATCAGGGCCGGCGGGACAGTTATAAAGGGGGGGCGTTTAAACACATACATATACAACTTCATTATTGATGGCCGTAAAGTGGAGGGGGCCAAGTCAAAAAGTGTGTGGGGGGGGGGCTTATATATCGGATTGATTATTTATTTCTTGTCTGAAAGTTATAACGTTATGTAACTCGCCTCCCTAAATGGCAATCTCTCTTAGAGAGAGAGAGGAAGACAGAGAGAGAGAGAGAAGGCTGGAGAGAGAGGGGGGAAAGTATGCTATGTATTAAGCCGATTTTTGTTGCTGCTATTGTTTACGCGGGTAATATTACTAAGTAATCGAGGTTGGAAATAAGAAAAAATACTACAAAGTGAAAAATGAGACTCTTACAGGATTCTAACCTGTGCCTCAGAAGAGAGGCCGGCTAACATAGGCGTTGTCTTTGACCACTTGACTGATGCACAGGTTTGTATCCTGTACGAGTCTCATTTTTCACTTTGTAGTACTTTTTGTTAAGTAATATTATCCGCGCAAACAATAGTATCAACAAAAAAATCGTCGAAAATAAATTTCCAATATTAAAAGCATCATCAGAATAGATGCATTGATTGTGTGTGTGTGTGTGTGTGTTTTTTTTTTAGCCACAACACAATACATGCTTCAGTTCTGATAACCGGATAATATCGTGAAATTGCAATAAAGTTTTAAAACTAAGTGCATATAACTTATATGTGTGTATATATAAATGCGAAAGTTTTTATTCGTTTATCCGAACTATATTCATATCAAAACACCTTACCTCTTCCTAATTAAAATATTTTCACACACCGTATACATAGTCACAGAAAACCTGACTAAACACTCTCAAGGCTACACATTATTTGCATATTTATTTTTAAAACATTGTCTAATAAATTCATATTCACTTATAATTTGATTCTGCTACTTTATTATATATACGAAAAGCTTTTCTTGATATTAATTTCTTAATTATTATCAATAGTCATATTATTTTAAACGATTTAATAAATTAAGTTTAAAATTTAAAATCATAACTTACGTTTCATTATTTGTTTTTTGAGGCGAGGAGGGAATTACGCTTTCGCACGCATATACTTACACATAGCAACAACCTCGATAACTTTCGAATAATTACTTTTTAAAAATAAAATTTGCATTAAACGCAATAATTACCAAAGGTTTTCTGTTAATAATTAAATACATGCGTTTATTATTTTAAAACTAAATTTGTTGTTGTTGTTGTTGTTGTTGCTATTTATTTCCTCCCACGAGAGCAGAGTTAGGCACACTGTCAATATTTAACATGGGGAGAATCCAGCTCCCCCAAAATCGGCACTCTGAACTGGAACAAAAATTTCAATTGCCTCAGTCTAGAAAGATGTCTCCTTCAGAGAACATAAAAATTAAGTGCAGGTTCAGTACAGATACTTCATTTTGCTACTAGCCAAAAGGCGAAGGAGTTTTAAAAAATGCCAAGGAGTGATGATGATGATGATGATGATGATGATGATGATGATGATGATGATGATGATGATGATGATGATGATGATGATGATGACGACGACGACTTAAAAATTTGTCATAGAAAAAATCCTCTAATCTTTTTAAATTACAAAAAAAATATTTTTCTTTAATAGTCATTAAGTATTTTTGCTGTCTTTTATAATAAAGACGAAAAGTACAAAGTACCTCTTTCGAATTACTCAGTAATATAAAATTGTTTTATTTGACTAATCGATCTTTCACCTTTATGTTTATTCATTTCATTATATAACCATTTTTAATGGGGAATTCATTTTAATTTTTTTGCTGAAACAAAATAAAATTAATCGACGTTGAATATCTTAAAGACCATATCAATTAACCTTTTTGTTGTTTATTCCTAAAAAAACAAACTTTGACGATGTTCATGTAAAGTATATTCTCTCCCACATTGGAATATATCAAATAACACTACAACAATCATCATTTTGTTGTTTTTCTCTAAATCATCAAAATGTCAAATGAAAATTATTTCTTTGGTTTCTGCAAAGAAGACTACAGCTTCAGTAATTGCCGCCCGGAAGGAAAGTTGGTTTGCTAGTATATATATATATATATATATATATATATATATATATATATATATATATATATATATATAATACAATGCACTTAGTTTTAACATTTTACTGTAGTTTCACACTATATATATATATATATATATATATATATATATATATATATATATATATATTGAGAATTAGTTCCTACACTGAAGATTGCGCTAGCATGAAACATCGATGTCTGTAGGTATTAAAATATTTAATAAATATTTATTTATATATATATATATATATATATATATATATATATATATATATATATATAAACAAACATTGTTAAACAACAGAATTTTCTGCTTAATTATATCTTTATTTTTTCAATTTTTCTACTGATCTTTTTGTGTCAAAATCGAAAATATTAATGTATGTTCTATATGTATCACGAACATTTTCATACATATGGAACATGCATTCGTTTTTTTTTTTATTTTGACACAAGAAAGATCATTAGAAAAATTGAAACAATAAAAATGTGATAATCAAGCTGATGAATACGGCTTGCTTAAATGGAAGAATGTAGCCCAAATACACACAATTCAAATATATATATATGTAAAAGTACACTGGAAAATACAGATATATTGTCAAATAAATGTTGTATAGGATATAAACTAATTGATTATTTCATTCTGTATTTACATTTTGTGCATATGTCTACTGTAATCAATACCGACGTTCGGGGTTCAATCCCCTTGCTTGACTTACTCTGTAAACAGACAAATGTGTTTTTGTTTTTTTATAATTACCAAAAAATCAGAGAGTTATCCAATTTAAATGAAATGTTCAACATATATTCAATAAATTATATATTGTACAAAGAATACAAGTTTTCAAATTTGGCATAGCGATTTTCAAAAAGAATGAAGGTTTGACAGAATTTAAGTTTTGGGAAGATTAACACACATCTGCAGTAACGTTCTTTTATGTTATTGTTGTTTTGTTTTTTTAATATGTTGTTACTGTTAAAAGAGTCTCTATATATATTTTTCCGGACAACATTTTAAGTAAGGAGACAAAAATAAAAACTAATGAAGCCTCCAGAACGCTGCTCAAACACCTCTTTCCGCCCCCAGGGGTTTGAAGGTAGATTATAATACATTTAAAGATTACTAGATATATTGTGCATGAATGCGTATGTATGCAAAATAGATGTGTTTTTTTTACCTTGTCTTAAAAAAAATATTGTCACTGTTTTTTTGTTTTTTTATTTGTTCGTCGAAGATTCTTCAACTTGTTCGTCTGTATCTGCATGTTTTGCGAAAACCTCATCAACGCTTAATTCTGTGTCTCTGGTCAGGGTTTCGCGGGTTCTTATGTAGCGCGCCTGCTGCGCTTGTTCCCAGCATTCCTCGAACGACGGAAGACAATAGACCGTCCTTAGGCTCCCATCCGGGTTGTAAAGTTCGCGATCGTAAGTCGGGAGAGATTTCAGGTAAGATTTCCTTCTCGGTTTTTCCTCCGCTCTGGGTTTATTCATTAGTCGCAATTCGTTACTATCCGGTTCAGACGGTTTCAACGTAACGACCGTGACTGGTGCCTCCTGACGCTTTGGCGTCTCCCTAAAAGTGTTCAGACTCAGTCTACGAAACGATGCCGTCGCCCCTGAATGTTGGCTCCCTTCTTCTGACGCGCGCCTTCTATCGTTTCCGTCGTATTTCTTTGGCAATAACAGTTGCCCCACACCACTGCTAGGAAGTGTGCTTTCCCCCAAAGACGAGTCTGAATAAATCGAGTGCCTTTTGGGTTTGTTTTCCGGCACTGTTATACTGTTTCTCTGGTTTTGTATTTTTTTTAATTCCGCCGGCGCCGCTGTAGTTGACAGCCGGCGAGCAATGTCCTTTTTAATGCTACTCATGCTGGTCCTAGCTAGAGTGGCAAAATCCGGGGCAACGGTAAACAGTGATCCCTGCTGGTTGTTTGTGTTTTTGTTCTCGTTGTCGTCACTCTGATCTGCTTGCGTTGGATTGTCGCTGAGATGGATCGATTCGCGCGTGTCCCTTCCCGTTCCTACCATCAATTTTTTTGGCAAATGACTGCTCAATTGTTGGAGGAGTCGGCTTTCTTGTGCAGTCGCGACAGGTCGAGAAACGGGAACGTCAGCTGTCGATCTGAGTCCAAGTGTGCGAGCCGGGTACAGTGATTGTTCAGGCAACTCGAATCCCGCCGACGCCGCCCCCGTCACCACCGGCGTTGTCGCTGCTGCCCCGTCCTGTCGTATGGGTGGGAGTGGCAGCAAGGTTCCTCTCTCGGTGACAGGTTGCGAATTATTATTACCAGTTTTGTTAGCGTTCCTAGCTGCTACGCCGTTCCCCTGCGCGAACTGGCCGACGAATGAAGATATTTTCTCGGGAGTAAAAACAACTAAAGGTTTTCCCGTTACGTTTGAGCGCCACGACGGGTCAGTAGATAAGCCAACCGGGGTTCCCGCTTGTCTTGAGGGCGTCTGGCCGCCAGTTTTATTGTCTAGTCGTGAAGTCACACAATTCGGATTAGCGAAGGAACCATCGTTTGTTTTAGAACATATAGTGCTCTTTTCTGAAATTATCGGCTGTAAATTTGTACGATTCAAAAACACATTTGTTTCGGTTTCATCCCGATCGCCTTGGTTAAAAAGCAACAGTGTCTCACTAGTTGACCATCGTCGATCTGGCGCCGCAGAATAGTCACCATCGTAATCATCCTCGCCATCATCGTTATCGCCAAAGCTCTTTAATAGCAGCAATTCTCTCCTGGGATTTTTACCGCGCGCGCTCCGGGGAAGTCTCCGACGTTTCCATACTGGAGAAGACACGGGGAACTTATATTGTTTTTTCTGCGGCCAGCTTCTGGTCGGGTTTCTCATTTCAATAAGTTCTTTCTGGATCTTTCCCATCTCTTTGTCGATGTTTCTAGTCGTCATGTCCTGTAGCGATATCTTCCTGCTAATCTCTAATGTGAGAAGGCGTTTGTGCCTCAGAAGCATGTCGCGCTCGGAATGGCGACGACGGGAGATATGTTTGCGAATATTCATGGCTATCATCTTACACGTTTGTATCTACAAACGATATCCGATCGATATAGATTAGCCAGCAGGTATGGTGTTTATCATGTGTATGTGTTAATCTATATATGATCTAATAATTGGTCGGTTAGACTTGGTGGGTGTCTAAGCTATATAACCTGTTGAGGCATATTGTTAAAAGAAAGAAAATACACCAAACTGTTTCATTAAACTTCGAAATAAATATACTTTTTTGTAATTTAACCTGAAAACAAATGAATTTTAATGAATTTATGTCTATACGTATATAATGCATGTATGTATGTATGTATGTATGTATGCTAAATATACCTATACATGTATGTATGTATGTGCGTATATATATATATATATATATATATATATATATATATATATATATATATGTATGTGTGTGTGTGTGTGTGTGTGTGTGTGTCTATAAGTATATATGGTAGTTCTTATAGTTGCGTGTTCGTTTCCAGTTAGTATTACAACTAGATAAAAGTTAACATTTTAAATACAGACAGAGCGGCCCTCTTTACATGGAACATAAATAATCATTTTCGTAATTAGTAAGCTTGAGTATATATATATATATATATATATATATATATATATATATATATATATATATATATATATATATATATATATATATATATATATATATATAGTAGAAAATCACTCATGTAAGTCAATTTATTTTTTTGTAGTTACTATATTAGTTTGCTTCCAAGAATTTACACTAGTCTTAACATTATTTAAGGGATCATCAGTTGTTTACCATGTATATATATATATATATATATATATATATATATATATATATATATATATATATATATATATATAAAATGAAATTGATTTCTTTAATTACATGTGTGTTGCGCTACAAGCTAAATTATTTTTTTTACCTTTTCTTTATTTGCAAACACATACAAAAATGTGCGCATATACGTACATGCACACACACGCAAACGCTTGTTTTGTAGACATAACTTTTCGCTTTCAGTATGGCTGTATCTTCCTTATTCGTTAACATTTATGTCCGTGTAAGTTAATTCCGTGCGTAAATCAACAACAGCAAAAAAACACAACACCTAACTCGTTCCCAAAACTAAAGCAATATTCCTGTCTCATAATAATACAAATGTATTATGGTATATATATATATATATATATATATATATATATATATATATATATATATATATATATATATACAGTGGCACGTTTTATTAGCGTTGACTAATTCTAGTCACTCCCCCTGGTGAGAATAACAGGAAACACAACTGAAAGAAAAAGGCAACGGCTATAAAAGACGCCATTCCTGACAACAGGAGAGACAGGCATGTTTCTTGTCTTGTTTGTTTTGTTTTTTAGAAAACATCTTTCTTTTGCTTTCTTTCCTTTTTTTTCATTTGAGTCATTCATCATCGTTAAATGTGGATTACTTCATTTCTTGTCGTGAAGTTTATTGCGTTAAAGATACAATCGGGAATGACGTCTTCCTAAATTATCAGACTTGAGAAACCAATGGCTGTATCTCCGTCTAGATAAAAAAATAATGCCCGTGATGACCTGAAATAAAGATTGAAATAATAATTAATTAAATAAATAAACAATAAATAAACAACAATAATAATAATAATAATAATAATAATAATAATAATAATAATAATAATAAAACAATAATAATAATAATAATAATAATAATAATAATAATAATAATAATAATAATAATAATAATAATAATAAACACCATAAGTTCCTCCCCCCCCAAAAAAAAAAATTGTACCAGCCTAGGCTGACACCACACAAAATATTTGCATAGGGGCAAGGGGGATGAGAAGACCGAAGAGGGGCAGCACAAACCAGACCTCCACTGGAAAAGTGCAGAGAATGCTGAGACCTTATTGTCGCCCAAATCCCAGAGAAGACCAATGGTCCTTACCAGCGAGAAATCAATATTTTTTTAACCATGTTTTCGCATTGTTATTCTACATATTAAACAAATTCTATCCCCATTATTACTTATTTTTAATAGTTGTCATTTAAACAGTTTTTCAACAGTATGTCAAATATGTCACGTCTTATTTGATTTTATCTATGTGACTAAAACACCATGTGATTTTAACAATACTTTCGCATTAAAAACAATTTTTATTATTTTTGCTATTATTTATGTTCGTTTTAATAACAGGATCGCATTCGAATTAAAAAGTAAAAAAAAAAAAAAAAATTTAACTCTCAAAATCCTATTTTAAATATTCAAAATTTGCTAAAAAAACAAACAGGCATAATTATATGAAATAGAAATTCTTTTTGTGATTTAACAACGTCCGATCGACTTTATTGCAAAACCGATTCATTTAAAACTACATGTAATCCTTTATTGAATTATCTTTCCAATAATCTAAATATTTTTTCACAGGAAATTACTTTTTCAAAAAGACACAAATAACGGGGAGTGCATACATAAATTTATTCCCAAAAGCGACAACAAAAAAGCACCCTAATTTCACAAACCCAAACGGCAAACTTCATAGCCGCCCCTTTCGTATTTTTTCAGACTAGGTAAAACAATAATATTACAAATCCACAAAAGAACAGATAAATAAATAAATAAATAAATAAATAAAACTGGCTAGGGAATAACATGAAGGCCTTTCAAACACGAACTAACATCGAACTCTCTTAAGTCTTAGTTAATCACTATCCCACACCGGATTTTTCGGAGACCCCCTCAGAGATACACCGTTTTCTGTCATTGTTGACGCCATTCCCTATCGGGCCGTGACTACAATCGTTTCAGCTTGCCGATGATTCCACTGGGCACAGAAATTTACTAAAGATGTCTAAATCTGCCCTTTTGGATGAAACCGCGGTACATTGCTGAAATATGTAATATACAGTATTTAAATAAATTATATTAGCTCTCTTATATGATCGAGCACTTTATTTGATTTCTGTTCATATACAACCTGACACACTATATATATATATATATATATATATATATATATATATATATATATATATATATATATATATATATATATATATATATATATATATATATGAGAGATATTAGGTAATCTTAATTACAACATAATCATTTACTTACGTTCTAAGAATTCAACATAAGCAACAGTTTCCTGGGACGATATGGGTTTTATTGATGTCGAGAGTCCTCATCAGCACAGGGTATAGACACCAACTTTTCAACCAAAATATAGCATCAAAACTAGAGTGTTATTCACTCCCAGTTATACAGCAAATTATATAGGATGAGGGAGAGTAGGGATATGGAGAATATAAACCACTTCTGACAGTGTACAAATCAATAGAATCGGAAAGACAAAGGGACATACTAGGAGAAAGAAAGACTGTCAGAGTACAGGTATGGAAAAAATTAAAAATCTTATACAATCAGAAAGAAAAAAAATTCCCAATGAGAATTATGCAAATTTAAGCAAATATAAGCATTTACAGTGATAAAACCGTTAATAGCTAAATTCGCTATCAGTTAAATAGTGGACAGGTTCTTTAAATATAATGCTTACAAGAAACATTATCAAAAACATATCTTAATGGGAATAAAAAATTAAAGAATTGAAAAATTAACAAATTAAAAAGTTAAAAAATTAAAGTTTTAGAATTTTAAAACAACAGTAATATAAATTAGAGTTTTACAAATACACTAAGTAGAAGCAATTTTAATCTATTATATAAGGTACTGTCATTTCCCCCTGCAAAATAAATCACAATAGGAAATTAACCGAACACTTCATATGCAAATCTTCTACACTCACTACTTCCGGTATTTCCAAGACCGTGTTCAATGATTAGTATATTATCAGTAGAAAAATTTCTTAAGGCTATCTTATTTTGAGTAAATAATCAGAATAAACAATTATCTTAAAGTACAATTATACATGCATACATCCCAAAACACCTATAATGAATATCACCAAGTCAGTAATTACGTGTCCATAACAGATATTATTATAAATACTTATTGTTTTTTTTTATCTATTTGGTATCTTCACCGTTACAAATCTAGAGGTCTATCGGATTATGAGATATTGGTTATTTTAAATTTACATTTATGTCTGCATTTTGCCATAAGCTCATCGCGTTTGTTTAAAAGATTATTGTGCTCATATTTTAGGATTCTTATTTTTTCCTCTAAACATAAATTGCATCTTTGCCTAAATCCATTTGGAACATCCGAAAAACATAGGATTGACCACGAAACCACCGGGGACCGGTTCTCATTT
>OY744517.1:77568434-77590934 GCA_963556195.1 Sepiola atlantica
AAATCTAGGATATAAAATATTCGTTAGTCATACAGACGTAATATTATAATTAGTAGTAGTGGCATTCGCATGTTTAACATTCGATGATATTATGTCGAATAGTTTTGGAGCTTATAAGTAACCGACATATATTCCAGACAAACACAGATGCTAAATTATAGTATGGATTTCGTTTTACACTGAAGTTTTTGAAGTTGACGATGGATTTGAAAGGATACATCTGTTATTACGCCCATTCTTTCATCACACTCTCTTCCACCTATCATCACGCACACACACACACACACGCACGTTATCCGTCGTCGTATGCAACGCACGTTTGGAGTATTTGATACATTTGTGATATTGGTATGGCGACACACAATTTTAAAATATTACATCGAAATTTTAAAAAAAAATCCGATGGAACTTTTTTTGTTACTATTGGGTAACCACTTATAAAGGCCAAGAGACACTCGAGGATAAGGGTTAATGAGACGGGAATGGTTGTCAGCTGAAAGATGATTAACACTATGTGAGTACTAACCTTGATCAATGGGGTGAACTGCATTTGATTAATTATGGGGCGGTTTATGACAATTTGTTTACATTGGATTCGAATATGACCAAGGTGTAATCAGGATGGAAGCAGTCGCCCGGTAATGTATTTCACGTGCGAGATGTCATTGCAAAGAAGCTCTGTCTATAGAAATTCTGCCTGACGCAAGGCACATGGTAGGGGAAAAAAGTATTTTTTTCTGTTGTGGTATCAAGATGAGTTCTTGCTGATAATGTCTTACAGGGAGGAACCAATGATTAGAGCTTGGTCGAGCACCTTTCTTCTTTTTTACTAATATGTCACCGTTTATCAAGGGCCAAATGCCACTCGAGGATCAGGGTTAGTGAGATTGTCGGATTGAATTACACATTGAAAGCATTGGAAATGATGGGTGAAATGATCAGGATTTAGTTATTTAGGCGGACAGCTACCAACGTTTTTTTTTCTCGTAGAAAAAGGGACATAACTCTGTATTCGTCAAGAGATGACTCCAATTAATTAATTCGTTTAAACGAATTAAGGAAAACTAAATCTCTATGTTATGAAGCAACGTTTTTCTCAAATTTTAGATGAAGCAAAAGAATGTAAAAATTCCTCTTGACCAATGAAAACACAAGAGAAAACCAAAACACGCTTCGTATTTACGTACTTCACGCGGGAGCACAAGCTCCTTTTTAACGTAGAGGAGACCAGCATCCCCGAATGGTCACTCTGTAAGGCACAAAAATGGTAGTTCCCAGGTAATGGCGCCTCATGTCGACAATAACAAGCCCTTCCGAAGTAGAGAGTAATGCCTGAGAAGATGGCCTCCTCGGACCGAACCGGGTCATCCCTCATGTTAGGAAAAGTTAGGACGCCCGAGTATGTTGGTGTAATAGAAGGGGGGGGGGTGTTGGTCCCTTCCTTACATTTATCGCACGAAATGAATTGAACGAACAACAACTGAGTATTTATTTACTCCTCTCCAGGAGTTAGACACAAGGCCAGTTTTATCTTACTCTCACAAGTATAATGTGACCTAAGGTCAGGTTGGGAAAGTGGGGTTTGAAAAGCCAGCGCCCTAGGGGTGAGCACTCTGGCCATTAAAAATTGCCTGGGCAGCCCCGTCGGCATTCCCCGGTAGGGGCGCCTCAGGCAGTAAGCAATAAATAAACTTACTCCTCCCCAAAGAGGGGAGGCAAAGCCTGGGAGGGTCGACCTCCTAGAACTGCACAGGACAATCCCATAGACCGGCAAGCCCCGAAGGCCAAGACAATACCAGTCTATGGGGTGCAGTATCCATCGGAACAGATACTACACTTTGATCTTAGCCAAAAGGCCAAGTCCAAGCCCAACCGAGTAACAGGCAACAAAAAAGGGTTTATTTAACAGAGGGTTGGAACTGTGTCCCAGTGAAGAAAAGAGGTTGCCGGGTCGTCAGCAAATATATTCCCAGTGGAGATGGCTGCTGCTGGAACGATGCAGGGGAAAGGCAGGAGAGAGATGTTTCTTCATTTTTGGTCGATTTCTCTCTGCTGAAATCTTCAACTGACCAAGTGGTAGAAAATAGTCCATGAGGGGACAGTTGATATTAATACGCCCTGCAAGCCGATTGGTCAGCGTATGACCAATTTGCTCACAGGGGACGAGAAGAAATAGATCCTATTTCAGTCTGCTACATTGGTATTTACCAATCGTCCACTTAGAAAATATGTGACATGGGAGGCGTTTTATCTAGGCAACCCAGCACCTTACGACGTTTAGGGTCATTTTCAAATGATAATTTGTGTCCGAGTGGAGGTGATAACAGTATATGATATCTTTTTCTTTTTATTTTCATAATATGTAACATAATTAGGTCACTTTGATATTCTAGTAAGCCACAAAGAGTTTTATGAAACTATCTGGTTTAACAAATTAGCTTCAAAAGGTATAAATATCTTTGAGAATTGGCAATTTTAAATCCAACCTAAGTATAACCAACTATTAATGTTTAGTAGAGAGTATTTTGAAATATGTAGTCGTGTCCGTAAGATTAAAAAAAACTGTAATCTAAATAAAATCCTTTAAAACGTGCTTTATTGGTTTTCTTTGATTCAAAGATTATTTTGTCATATTGTTTTTATTGCTTTTTTGGCCAAACAACCCCTTATTGTTTGCCAACTGTTTCAGTTGTTATGCAATATTTGTCCGACTCGGTGTAATAAAGTAAGTAATAGTTGTATGTCTAACAACGGGCGAGAAAGATCATGTTCACACACGCAGTGAGAATTCAGCCAAGACAACAAAGGTTATAACAACACTATCAGATAAAACCAAACCAAACAAAAAAGCTATAAAACCAATTCTAACTTATAACCAAACAAATAAAACTTGATGATCTTTCTTTTCGAAGTGAAATCTTATCCGTTTTTTTTAATACTAGACTGCAAATTAATATATAAATATGATTGTCTATTTTATAAGCATCATTTTTTAGTATCGAATCCCATTTAGCTAGCACACGTTAGTAAATTGATAAAAAAAAAAGACGAACAGATTAGGGGCAAAAACATTTTTTTAAGTAGGAGATCCAGGTTCATAATTAAGAACAGTTTACATGACAAGAAACCAAACCGATTTCTGGGCACATCAGCAAAATTCTATTAACAATTACGAAAAAAAATCTAATATATAAAGTAAAGTCAGTCTATATTTCGATTTTTCTCATTGATAGATTTCTTCTCACGAAATCTATATTTGATTCTAGTTCATCAGTTCTTTTGGTGGATCGTTGCAGCATGTTGCTAAGAAGAATAACATTTAATTTGAGTTAATTTCTTTTAATTTTCTAGAAAATACTTTAACTGTGTCGAAATTATTTTCATACGGATGCCATCTGAAAAAGGGGCATAACTCTGTATTCGTCAATACAAAGTTACTTTTCTTTGTTTGGAACGAAAATAATATTTTGAAACAAAAAACATAATTTAAAATAAATTGCACGTAAAAACACTACCGGGCAGCATCGGGTCTTACATGTCGCGTTGTTCGAAGCGTGTATAATCCCATTATACACACCGCGACTGACAGCCCTTTCTAGTTGTCATCGTCGTCTCATAAATTCACACGGACATACGAAGCTTCTTTTCAATTTAGGATTTATTAACTTCAAGATAGATTGATAAATACGGCTATAGAGATCAGAGAAAGATATATACATTAAGAGATTGGTCACTGTTAGAGAGAAGCGACTTGGACCGCCATGCTATACTAACTTACATTTTTCGCCCACCTTATCTGCATTTGGGTTCTTTTTGGGGGGTAGGTGGAACAGATTTTTCGTGACTGCTTCGCTAGAAGATCTGGCAGAAAGAAGCCAGAAATCACTTTTTCCAGAAACTACTTCATATTCTTAACTTCCGTCTACCCGCTGGGGTTATAGATTTGAACCCAGATCCGTCAATCATTCCCTCCACCAGAATTGAGGGCTTTCATTATGTAACACGGTAGGTACAGCTAGTATAAAAATAAAACATCTTTATTTCACCCTTTACGAATATTATCAGAGCGACATTCTCTTTTTTAGTTCTAACTTTTTTACTTCAACGAATGAGGAGTTCTTTCTTTTCTTTTTTAGAAAAAGTTTCTATATTTGGCTTTTTTTGTCACCCTGTCTGAAGTAAATTCCTTTTTATTATTTTATTATCATAATTTTGCCGAATTGGGACAAAAATTAAAATAATCTCAGTCTAGAAAGATTTCTCCTTTATTCAGCGAAGACAGAACAGATGAAGTGTAGTATCAGAACAGAATACTTTGATCTTTGTGTAATTCTAACAAAACAAATCCCAACAAACCGAACTAGGAAAATATCCCAACAATACGAACCCAACAAAACTAATCTCACCATAACTAATTTATTTAAAAATTCTATTTAGTCATGTCTTATCTTAATATTTCATTTGAATATGATGATACAATATAAGTATATATAAACATATACAAATACATCTAATATATATATATATATATATATATATATATATATATATATATATATATATATATATATATATATATAGTAAAGTTAGTCTCTTTATCATTTGTTTTTTCATCGATAGCTTTCTTCCTACAAAATCTTATTTGATTCTGATTCGTCAGTTTTTCTTGTCATACTTTGTCTGAGTCTGAATTTTTTTTAATGGCCGCGATCTTTAAAAAGGACCTAACTCTGTATTCATCAGTACAAAGTTATTTCCCTCTAACCAAGCATTCTTCCCGCGCGTCCAAACGAAGAAAAACAACGGTCTCACAAAAATAATAAATAATGACTGTCAGCTTAACACACGATTACGCATGTAGAAAAGGAAAAGACACGTCTACTATCTATGCAAATACAGGCAAATGTGACTACAACGCTTTATCAACAGCACCATGTGATCCACAGCTTCTAAAATTTACCTTTAGCTGAAGGAGAGACAAAACTAAAGGAAGTGACGCAAAGAAAACCTTTGACGAAAAACTTTACGTACATAACATATTAGTTTCTTGGAAAAGGTTTAAATTAAAAACAAACTTACTGAGGCAACATTGAACTCTTTACTACTTTTTATACTCAGTTTATTTCACACCAAATTCTGACAAAGACGAAAATTTCATACAACTACATAAACAAATCCAGTGTGTTTTAATTGATATGTTCGAATGAGTTATTCTTCCTTGAAATATTGTCCATTCTATTCATTTTTTTTATTGTTATTATTAAAGTCGCAATTATTAGGATATCATTTTGTGTATGGAGTTTCGAACCAACGTCCAATTAATGTATCCAAACAAACACTTTAAATTGTATTATTTGGATTCTTCGAACTCATTTCGGATGTTATTCTCACAACGTTTCTGCTGAGGTAACCTCCGATATTTTTCGGTGCGTTTTGTCGAACTCGGTAATCTGTACAGAATTTCGAACGGAGTCCTTCATTTAATCCACGGGGGTAGATTGTTCTCATTCCGTCAGCCATGACCGGGTAGAAGTCTTAAGTAATTCGCAATTGTATTTTTACTATCGCCCTTAAACGTTCGACATTCCGTACAGATTCCCACACTCAACATAAAGATTCCCTCGTTCGACAAGACGCGCCCGAAGAAGATCGTAGATTACATCGGCTGAAACGCTGTGAGAACAATATCCAAGATGAAAACAGTTGTCCGAATAATCCAATAATACAAATTTTCAATCCTCATCTAAAAAATTCGAAACATAAACACTTTAACTAGTGATACATGCCACGTAACTTTATTATGTGCAAGAAACGGGGTATAACTACAGAATTATTATCCAACGAATTTGTTATCTATTATTATACAAAATGCGAGTTAATCAACGTTTGTTTCCCTAAAGCTATTTTCCGATATACTTGAATCACACAAAATCATGTGAAAATATTCATCAGTTTTGGGATTGAGTTATGCTTTTTAAAAAAGTTCTGTTTTAATTTTTCCAATCGGCCGTCATTTGTAATTAACTTAAAAAGTCTCTCGCCTCTCTCACTTTATGTTGATTCAACCACTTTCTAATACTTTGCAATGTCTCTGTAAGCGTGTCTGTACACACTACAAACACTATGTAAATTAGATGGCAAAATGATAAGTCTCTTTACTTCTATATATTCCATCAGGAAAAAATAGAAATAAAGAGACTTATTATTTTTTGATTATGCAGGAAGGATGTCTTAACAGATATGTGACAGTTGTGTAATTTTCAAATAAAATCAAAGTAGAATAAATAGTGGGAATGGTTGTGACCCAACGGGTCACGGGTACATCTAGTTGTTCCTTCCTAAAGTAGGCATATCATCTGTTTATGGAAATTGAGTAAGTAGCCGAAATCACCATGGCCACAACAATCGTATTTGACGAATTCGGCGACAAATTTGTTTTGATGTGCGCTATTTCAAAATGGCGGTCGCATTGCCATAAAGCTTAAAAGCGGCATTGATTTCAACAATACTCCATGCACATTTAATGTCCATAAAGTATTGACGAACTTGCTACATTTGTGCCTCCTCAACGCAAATAAGCAGCAAAATTACACCCCTTCACTGCAGAGGTCCCCAGATGTCGGAAGGCTTTTTACTCTAATAGCTTCTTTCATCTAACCGCTTGCCTTTGGGGTTCCCTCCCTGCTCCATGTTTCCCTGACTGTACCAATATGCAAAAATTTAAATGTAATGTGAACAAGCATCTTGCTGCATTACCCCACTTCGGGTGCCCCTATAAATCTGGCCCCTAATTCAAGGTAGCCCCTTACGTCTCAGTAGCAGTGTGCCTTGTTTGGGGTGAATCGAAGTAAAAAAAAAAGTATATGTAAGAACTAATAAAATGTTCGGCCCATAACGGGTATAAGCAATAAATATAGCATTAGTTTTTAGAAAATTCTGTCTTTCTTTGGGAGTATGGTGCAGTATCGGTGGCTTCCCCTAAATGCTAAAGTTTACAGAAAAATAAATAATGTGTCCATGTTACTCACCCTGTTGTCTGGAATACCTTTTTCTATAATTTATAATGATGAGTTCAATACCAAGCACATATATAGTATTTAAGCTCACGCGCACGCACCGATCTTTTAAAAATGTATTGCTTAATATAACTCAAAATTTGATGTAAGGCAATTCTTTCCCTATTAAATGTTTTGTTTCTAACTTATTTAAAAAAAACTTTTGGGGGAAGGGTGCGAGTTTGAATGGTCGCACCCCCTAAATGGTAAAGATTACAAAAAAAAAGAATGTGCCCATGTTACTCACCGTGTTACCCAAAATATATATTCCAAAATTCATAATGATATGCTTATTAGTTTAGGAGTTTATCCTATACAACGATATATATATATATATATATATATATATATATATATATATATATATGGGAAATGAAAAAGGAAAAACCAAAAAAGGATGGTTTTATATATTCATCAACGTTTCGTCTTTATTTATAAGACTTCCTCAGAATGATAATTTTAATCAAAATGTCATGCAAGTACGTGAAAATATTGGGTTGATATGATGGGTTGATGAGAAGTAGTAGCCACTGCTGGGGGTGCAGGACCGAGGTCCGGGCTTGGTGAAGTCAGTGGCATGGAATGAAATAAATGTGGATAGTTCTGAGTGAAAAAGTGGAGGGGTGGCGTGAACGGAAATGATGTGGCTGGCTGTGAGTGAAGAAGTGGAGGGGTGTCATGATGACCTCCGGTCGCCATCTCTGGTGTCGGAGAATCACAAATTCAAATCGGGAGGCAGACATAACATGAGGCTGAAGAGAGTTCGGTAAATTACTATATCCGGTTCGACATTTCCTTCGGTAAAATACAGATCGATATATACACCGGTAACTTCTGTTTAGTAGAAATTACGCAAAATTGCAAATGACTACCGAAATTTTCGTTCCCGGGTACGTACTTTTCGTTATACGTCTATTTCCTCATGAATTATCTTAAATATATTTATTCGTTCTCCGGAATATATTTGGTCCACCGATTTATAAAATCGGAGGACCTATGTTTTTAGGTATTTCCGTCCGTCCGTCGTCCGGATTTTTCTCCGCAACCATCCATTGAATTTCTCTGAAATTTTGCATGAAGTTGTAACTTTGGTCAGGTTAGTTAGAAAGTGACATTCTCCGATTTTTGAAAAAAAATCTGGTTAGCCCCCCCAGGGGATCAAAAGGCCCCGAAATGGCAAAAAAATGACATTTATTCCCCATAACTTTTCATCCATCCATTCAATTTCTCTGAAACTTGGCCAAAATGTGGAAGCAATTGTTCCTAATAGAAAATAAGTATCGCTGACCTTGGAAAAAATCTGATTCGCGCCCCCAGAGGGTCAAAAGACCCTAAAATGGCAAAAAATGACCCTTTTCTCCCATAACGTTTGATCCATCAATTCAATTTTTTTAAAACTTGGCCAAAATGTAGAGGCAATGGTTCTGGATATAAAATGAGCATCCTTGACCTCAGAAAAATTCTGGTTCGCGCCCCCAGGGGGTCAAGGGGGGGGGGCAAAAATACCCCAAATTGCCCAAATTTATTGCATTTTACACTCGCCACATCGAGTCACATACAGAGGGGGACCACGCATGCGCGGCTTGTTATTTATGTTTCTGGTCGTTCAATTTTATTTATTTTTTCATACTTGTTATAAATATACTTCTTAAATAACCAAAAATATGTATTTCTTTCGTTCAGCGTTTTTCTGCGCGCCTGTATGTGTGTGCGCACGCGCGTTCATACATTTGTTAATTGAATAGCTAAATAATGTCGTTTGCATCATGAAATAACATTAAACAAATTTTTTTAATAGAATTTACTTTTGAAAAATGTTTCACACAAAAATAAAATACCGTACATTTGAGTGATCACAAAACAAATCATCATTATCATCATAGTCACATTATTGAGTTAACTTCCTAGTATATTAAATGAGCCTGTTAGAATCGGGTCGTGTTCTCGGCTATAAGCGAGTTCATAAAATCAAGCAATTGTTGCATGCAAAAACAGAGTAATAATTAACAAACAAAAGGAGGTAGTTCAAATAAGGTTTATTGAACGTGTGTGTATGTGGGATGATGACGTGTGTGGTGTATGTATGTGTGTCGATAGGAAACAGTTCTTGAAAGGAGTATGTAAAGAAATGAGTCCGGTGTGGGAAAGTCCTTGAAAACCGTATACAAAGAAAATGAGTTGAGAACTCTTACCGTTGTTGAACACGTGTTGACGGAGTGCTGGTGTCTTAGCGTCGTTCAGCGAGACCAATTGAATAGAGAAGAGGCCTTTTTCCGGTGTCCCTTGGTTATATATCCCCTAAGGGCAGATAACTCCTGGTCGCTTTCAGCGCAACCTGACGGTGAACAGCGACACCTACCGGCCGGTTAGTGCAATTATGTTTTGAAAGGAGGGGATAACTGCTACAAGCCGCGCCTGGTGAATTGTAACTTTTAAAACGTTTCCGTTTGTTTAATATTTTAAACGTAACTTTTGATCACTAAACATTTCATTCTTTCTATTTGCGATTTTTAAAGATAGATTATAATGTCACGGTAGAATTTTGTCATTTAACTGACTTACATTTATCAACATTGTTATAACCAGATAATTTCTTATTGTTCACGAAATATTGGTTGTATCAGCTTATAAACAGCTTTCAAAAATTCCAATCCTTTAAACGATTAGAATTTTTTCAGATTTATTTTTAAAATTAGGGTTTAATTCATAATTCAGTCACTGGAGTTTATTTTTTAAACAAGTTTATTTACCTTTATTTTTGTTTCGTTTTTTTTATTTATTTATTGAACTACGCCGTTTTTTTTTTGTTGTTTTTTTTTTAAATTTTATTGCGGGTAATTGGTCAATAATTCCGGTCAGATTTACACTAATTGCAATCATATAATCCAGGACAATTTTTAATAATTGTTTTTTTTAAATTGAAACAGTATATGTTAATTTTTAATTCAGTCACTGGCGTTTATTTTTAACAAGTTTATCTACCCGGCGATGCCCAGGATTTTTTTTTCACTTTTTGAATTTTTTATGATTAACTACGCCGTTTCATATTTCAGATTGATAATTTTATCTTACCATAGACAAATACTTTGTTTCATTTTCAACATACGGTCAAGCATCTCATAGTTTAACCATATTTTTAATAGAGTGAAGCCACAATATAAAAAAAAGTCATCATAATCATATGCTTTCCCACACTTACATATTTAACATACATGTTTTATATATATATATATATATCTACCCATCCTCCTTTCCCTGCATACACCCCCCATACACAAACATTCCAACTTACTTTTTCCCCGTCAATCTTGAACCGCAGCCATCTGGTCAAACACCTCCCTCCCCCCTCTTCCTCACCTCCCTCTCTGCCATCCACTTTACCCCTGCTCATCCCCCACCTCTTTCTCTTACCACCAGCCACAGTAGTCCTGGCTCACCCCATCCTTTCAATTTTTCCCTACTCATTCTTTTCTACATTCATTTCTATTTCTCCAACAAATACGGACGTCCACCCAGCAGTTGGCCACTATTTCATTCTATTTTTCCCAATATGTCTACCCTACATGTATCTGTACTTGCATGACATTTCATCTCTATTTTATCATCCTGATGAAGTCTTATGAATAAAGACGAAACGTTGATGTACACATAAAAAACATCCATTTTTTGGTTTTCCTTTTTCATTTTCCCATCACGTCGGATTACTTTCATCCTTCTCTTCCCATATATATATATATATATATATATATATATATATATATATATATATATATATATATATATATATATATATATATATATATATAATTGAGTTTTTTTTTCGGGTTTATTTGGAGCATTAATCGACCGCAACTAACCGTCTATATAAAATACCTAATAAAATAAATTAAAACCTAGTTAAAGCTGTACGGAAAACTTATAAATGATTACCAATGTATATAATTATTAAATACTAAATAAAAACAGCAAAAAGATACTATCACAGAAAGTGGGTTGGAAGTCCAATAGTGCCTATAATAATAGAGCTCAAAGTATACAAATAATAATAACAACAACAATAACAATAATAATAAAAAGAAGAAGAAGAAGAAGAAGAAGAAGAGGAGGAGGAGGAGGAGGAGGAGGAGGAGGAAGGTAATAGAGTCTGTGCTTTTGTTTTATTTTTATTTACTATATTTTTCTCCATTCGATAGTATATTATAATTATATGTCCGAAGGCGTTGTGATGAATTGCTGTCACTCATGACATGACAAATGCCATCCTACTAGACTAAGTGTGCTATTATAATGGAGATTCGGTGTGTGTCTATAGCCGAAATTTAGGTTTGAAATAGCATTTTCTCCGATTTGCCAGACTTAAGTTCGAAATAACACATTTAGATGCCATCGCACATTTCTGCAGAGGCTATATCCGTCCGTTCGTGCGCCAGTCCGTGCGTTTGTCACGCTGAAGGCGCGCACAGATCGAATGGACGGATCTTACAAATTTCGTTTTCGTTTTCGTTTTGTGTGTGTGTGTGTGTTTTATAATCTTCGGCATTTCTGCTTCTCGAAATTAGCCCCGAACCTTCAAGCAATTTCGCCAAACCAAGAAAAAAAGTTTTCTTCTTTTTCTCAGGTGTTTGGCTCAAAGCACTTCCATTATTTTACACGGGTGACAACGGCGTTATTGGTTTGGACACCCGACCCACAACGTTGCAAGCCGGTGTTGGGTGGGGCTAGCGAACACCAAGCGTTTGTGCGATCAAAGAACTTCATTAGACCCCTTTTATCACACGTTTTAAAAGCTACGCCTCTGTAAGCACATTGATTATGTACTGGCCTATTAAACGAAGCATTACTGATTCCTTTCCATTCCAGAACATTTTTTATTATTATTATTATTATTATTATTATTATTTTTTTTTTTTTTTTTTTTTTTTTTTTACTCACTAGGAGTTCTCACGCAGATCATCGTCAGTGATTGCTCACCGACAACAACCAGTGGCATTTCCTGGAGTCTGAGTGACAACAAGTCTTCCCAGATTTCCAGTATTCTTCACCTCTTTTCGATAACGATGCGGTATCGCAACAGCCTGTTACCATTGATTTCTTGCTGGTAAGAACAATTGGTCTTCTCTGGGGTTTGGGTGGCAATAAGCCTCCCCAAGGTCCCAGCATTCTTTGCACTTTTCTAGTGGAGGTCTGGTTTGTGCTGTCCCTCCTCGGTCTTCTCATCCTCCTCGACCCGTTACAAATATTTTGTCTGGTGTCAGCCTAGGCCGACACCAGTTAAAGATAAATAAATAAAAATAAATAAATAAAATAATTTTTTTTTTAATTAAAAAAAAAGTTTAATTTTTCTTAATTTTTTCATTTTTTCCCCTTCTTTTTCTTTACAATTCCTTAATTTTCCTTTTCTCTTTCCTTATTTAATATATAGGGTGGGCAAAAATAAGGGTCCTATTTTTAAAAATTCATAACTTTTTTATTTATTGATTTTTTTATATTTTTTTTTAGAATAAGTAAAGGACCCCTTCCGAAGCAAGCATGAGCCGTATTAGCCCTAAGGAACGGACCCTCATTTAGAAAACATTATTTTTGCTTAAAAAACTCAAAACAGTGTAAAAAACAATACTTTAGTTTTTGTAAGTTTTAAGAAGTGTTTTTCGGCTAAAATTTGTTTTGTTTATTTAAAAAAATCTCGGAAGGGTCAGTCTACACACACATAAAGTTTGGTGAGTTTAACTTTTATTTTGTGGAAGTTATTCAAATTCAAGTTATTCAAATTTAAAGATAGGACCCTTATTTTGGCCCACCCTGTATATATATATATATATATATATATACTTAGTGGGAGGAACTTATAGTGTTTCTTGTAATTTCTGTTTCTTTGGTTCATTTTTGTGTAGTGATAGCTGAGGCCGGTGTAATTTATTTGGGTGGGGGGAAATATGAAGTGCTGTTTCTTGCAGTTTCTGTTCCTTTGGCTCTTGTTGTGGTGTTCTTCGTGTGGTTTTGTTTTCTCCGTTGTAAATTCCTTGTGACTGGTTAGCATTTGTAGCTTATGTGTGTTAGTTTCCGCATTCGAGGATTTTCCTTAAGATTGCAGCTGTTTTCATCATTGCCGTCCTTTGTATGGTTCCGATGGTCCCTTTGATTCCAATTTCTCCCAGTCTTTTCTCCAGGTTTTTGGGATTGTTCCTAGTGCTCCTACGATTATTGGTATTATACTAACTTTCTTCATGCTCCATATTCCTTTCAGTTCTCTGGCTAGTTCTGTGTATTTACTTCGTTTTTCTGTGTCTTTGATCTTCACCCTGTGGTCTGCTGGAACGGCGAAGTCTACGATTTTACAAGATTTTTCCTTTTTGTCTATTATAATAACATCAGGCCTCCTTGCTTGTATAAGTTTATCTGTTTGTATATCCATGTCCCAGAGGATTTTGTGTTTTTCGTTTTCCAGTACTGTTTCTGGTTTATGTTTGTACCATTTTTTTGCATATTCGAAATTCAATTGTTTGCACATTTCCCTGTGTATTACTTTCCCAACACAGTCATGTCTGTTCTTGTATTCTTTTTGAGCAAGTTTGCTACATTCACTTATTATATGATTTATTGTTTCGTCTATTTGTCCACACAGTCTGCATTTATTGTTTTCCTGGGTTTTATCTATTTTAGCTTTAATGTAGTTTGTTCTAATCGCATTGTTCTGTGCAGCTGTCAGTAGTGATTCCGTTTCACGGTTCAAGTTTCCTTTTCTTAGCCATGTCCAGCTATTTTCGTTGGTTTCTTCTCTTGTGAGTCTTATGAAGCATCTATGTAATTATTTTTCTTCCCACTTTTCTTTTCTTGTCTGTTTGTGTCCAGTTTCGATGCTTCCTACGTTGTTCGTTGGGGCGGTATCTCTTGCTGTGGTGATCAGCCTTTCTGTGTTCTGGTTTATGTATTTCTCCAGCTCTTTTTTAGTGTCGTCCACACAGTCTTCTATACTTACCAGTCCTCTTCCCCCTTCGTTTCTCTTCACGTAGAGTCTGTTTGTATCGTCTTTTGGATGTAGTGCATTGTGCATAGTCATTAATTTTCTAGTCCTCTGGTCAAGGTGCCTGAGTTCTTCTTTAGTCCAGTTTATGAATGGTCCAGAATATTTTATTAGTGATACTGCCCAGGGTTTTATTCCTTTGATTAGGTTTCTGCTATATAATTTTGTTTCTAAGAGCTTTCTTGTTCTTCTCGGATATTCTTTTCCAATCTTCTCTTTCATTTCTGTTGATTTGATTGTGTCTGCTTCCAAAACTCCCAAATATTTATAGCTGTCTTGTTCATCTAGCGCCCTCATCTACTTTTGGTTGGGTAGTTCCATGCCCTCAGTCGTCTCCAGCTTTCCTTTTTTAATCTCTAGCAATGCACACTTTTCCATTCCGAATTCCATTTGAATGTCCTGACTGAAAATTCTGGTCGTATTTATCAGCTTTTCCAGTTCCTTTTTGCTTTTTGCAAATAGCTTCAGGTCGTCCATGTACATGAGATGGTTTATTCGTTGTTATCTGCCTGTGAACTTGTATCCGGCATCACATTTCCTGAGTATGTAGTTGAGTGGCATCATGGCTATGATAAACAGTAGTGGTGATAGGGAGTCCTCCAGCTGTCAGTTCTAATCTCCATGTTTCCATTGCTTTCTTGATGAGATTAATAATTCTGTCGGGTATCTTTACATTTTTAAACATTCAATTATCCATGCTTGAGGGATTCTGTCGTACGCTTTCTTGTAGTCAATCCATGCCATAGATATGTTCTTTTTCTTGCTTTTAACTTCTTTCAGGATCTTTTGATCTATATATAACAGATCATGCGTCCCTCTTTTAGCTTTCTGGCATCGTTTTTGTTCTACGGGAAGTAGTCCACGACTGTTCAGGGAATGGTAAATTTGCTCTCTAAGTTGTGCCGTTAGGATTTTCCACATTGTCGGTAAACGGGTTATTGGTCTGTAATTGCTTGGGGTCGTTCCCTTCTTGGCGTCTTTTTATATGAGCGGTGTCCTTCTTTTCGTCATCCACTCTGGTATGTCTGTTTTATGGATACATCCTCCCAGTTTCTGTGCTAGCCTTTCATGTAGGGTCGTGAATTTTTGAACCAGTACGCATGTATTCCATCGTGACCTGGTGCTTTCCAGTTTGGCATTTCCTTTAGTGTTGTCGTAATAGTTTCTTCATTAATTTCTGTTTCCGTTCCTTCTTCAATTTCTAGAAGTTTATCTTTCATGCCTTTCAGCCATTTAGCATTTTTGTTGTGATCTTCAGCCTTTTCCCATATCTTGCTCCAGAAATGTTTTGTTTGTGTCGGGTCCGGTTGTTCTGTTGTTTTTCTTTCTCCGTTTACATTTTTGTAAAACTGGCTTTCATCGTTTTCAAAGGTCCTGTTCTGTTTGTACTGTTCCGATTTGTATCTGTATCGTCTCAATCTTCCTTCTTTTGCTGCTATCTTTTGTTTTAGTTCTTCATGTTTCTTATTTAGTCTTTCGTTGCGATTCGGATTTCTGCTCTTCCATCATTTACTGTTCTCCTTCATCCTATTTACGGTTTTAGCTTCCTTTTGAAGTTTGGTGATCTGGGTTTCCAGTCTGATCTCCCATCCAGATTTCGTCTGTCCATTCTTTTGGTCAGTCTTCTTTTCCATTTTTAGTTTCATACTTATTGATTTTGCCCCCACATATATCAAGTTGTTTAGATCTGTGATAGTGCCTGTTGGGATGTACGTGAGTACTCTGTTTAGTTTCTCTGTTTCAACTTTTAACTTCTTCCAGTCTTCGTTCCTTAGGGATGGAAGTTTTGTTTTGTTTTCGGACATTAATCGTTTGATGTTTTCCACTTCTCTTGCTTCTTCCTCAGATAGTTCTATAGTTTTGTTGTCTTTGCCCTCTTCAGTTTCTGTGTTTATGTTTTTCCCGTCTTCTTCCTGGGAGTTTTCGTCACGCCATTTATCTTTTGCTTAAGTTCCGTTAATTCCATCTCCGAGAACCACCCTCTCTTGAGTATCTGTCTTGCTTGATCTGCTATCCTTTGTGCCGTTGTATGGTAGTCAGTAGAAATGTCCCATAGATCTTTCATTCGTTTCCGATATCCTCTTTCTGTGGGGTAGCGGCTTTTGTAATAGCATTCCATTACCAGTTTGTTCTCTTTTGTGGTCCATTTCTTTCTATGGCTTTTTGGTCTGCTATTTTCATTCTTGCTTTCTTGTGTTTGGTCAGTCTCCTTATCATATTTGGAATTTGATGGGTTACCTACCTGTTTTTTGTCCGTGGTCTTGTTCCTGAAATTAAAGGAGCCAACATTCGCAGGATGCGGACCGGGTCCCCCATGTTGGCCATCGAGGGAGCACCTGCTCATCATGACACTGAGATCTTCTTCTGAGTCCCACGGCGTTTATTTGTATTTATAGACATTTATCATGGTTTGGTATTTGTGGCAACACCAGACCCAGGCTTAGTTTACTTGTGATCCTGTCACAGGGATAGTGTTTCTCTCATTTTAATGAGGTTCAAAGTGCACTATCACACATACATAAAGAAACATTTACGAAAAAATAAAAATAAATAAATAAATAAATAATAATGATAAATAAATAAATTTAAAAAAATAAAATAAAAAGATATATATATATATATATATATATATATATATATATATATATATATATATATATATATGTTACCTAATTACATAGTATGAGTTTTTTAGGATACTCTTAAATAAAAAAAATTTAAAATAAAAAAGATGATAGATTCCCCTCCTATGTTTGTCTAATGAATTGATGCAAAGTCATCAAACGTTCAGTCGAAATTTATTTTTTTTTAAATTTAAAAAAAGAATAACTTTTGCTCTCTAACGTGACAAGCTATTTTTGAGGAGGGGTGTTCAATTACGTTCAATTAAAAAAAAAAGCAAAAATATTATCTCCCGACCCCCAAATTGAAATCTCAGAAGTTTCTTATTAGTTAACATTAAAATTCACAATAAATATAACATTTGTATATCTACCAAAAAGACGTTTTCAATTGATACGCTCGAGACTTTAAATGTTTATCGGCAGCAAAAAGACGTCTTCAAGTAGTAGTATTATTATTATTATTATTATTATTATTATTATTATTATTATTATTATTATTACTACTACTACTACTACTACTACTACTACTACTACTACTACTACTACAACAACAACAACAACAACAACAACAATAATAATAATAACAATAATAATAATAATAATAATAATAATAATAATAATAATGTTTGTACTCACTAGGAGTTCTCACACAGATCATTGTCAGTGATTGCTTACCGACAACAACCAGTGGTATTTCCTGGAGTCTGAGTGACAACACGCCTCCCCAGATTTCCAATAATTATTATTATTATGATGATGATGATGATGATGATGAGTAGTAGTAGTAGTAGTAGTAGTAGTAGTAGTAGTAGTAGTAGTAGTAGTAGTAAACTTTTGTTTAAGTTAGATCTACTATAATTCTTTGATTTTGGGGGACATTTGACCCATTCTCTAAGCTCTTCCCTCCAGAACTTTGCATAGCAATTTTTCGGTTTTTCTTATATATATTATTTAAGCCTCCCCCGTAAAAAAAAAACTTACGTAGCAATTTTTGAAGGAGATTAAAACTGTTTTGTACACTCCTATCCCCCCCCCCCGCAAAAAATTACTCTTTACCTATTTCAGAACCCCCACCACCACCACTACCCCAAAAAATTGAACTTACGTAGCAATTTTTACTTTTTGATATTATTTTAGGTCTCTTCTCTTGGATTCGTGCAATGTTATTTCCATATTTTTGTTCTATTTTTATTTCACCTTACATGTGGCTGGTCGGTGTTACCTGGTTATGTGGGTTGGTTCAAGAATTCGAGGATTTCTTTACATTCCAGCTGTTATCATTAGTGCCATACGTTGTGTGCTGTCAATCCTCCCTTTGATGCAAATTTCTCCTATTATTATTCAACAAATAAACAATAGCAATTAAGAATAATTAGTGTTGGGGTATCGGAATCGGTATTGGTATCGTTTTCGGTATCGGAATCGGAAAAATTATAGCCTAATTTCTGCTTCAAAAAATGATTCTTTTAATATTTTTTCAAACTTAATTTTCCCTTGCTGATATGAATGATAATTATTTCATGTTTTTATACTATCAGTAAAACTGAAATCTATAGATCATAATATCAGCAAAATACTAAGTCAATTGGTTTTACTTGATTAATAAAACAAAAAAATAAAACTTTGCATAAATTCGCTAGCTAACCTTTAAAAGAACACAGTTGATTCACAAGGTTCCGAAAAATATTTACAAATTAAATAAAACATTTCTTGTCAAGAAAAATACGGTCAAACATCATTGATAATGAAATTGAAAGTAATAATATAAAAAGTGATTTTTCATTTATTTTTTTTAAATTCATTTATTTTATGCTGTTGGGCTTTTGTCTGTTTTTTTTTTTAATTATTATATGGTTGGCTTTTGTCCGGTGGACTTTTGCCTGGTCCTCCAGCCAGCATTGACCAAAAAGTGTGAAAAAAAAAACTTTAGGCATTTTCAAAGGATGGTCTTAAGTTGAATTCGGTATAAATGTATTTAAACATTTTCATGCCTCTGTGCGAGAACATATCTTGGGATTAAATATCCCTGGAAGAAAGTTCAATTCCCGCAGTAACAATTATGTAAATAAGTGCAAAATAGAAACAGGGCAACAGCTTTTGTGAGAAGGAACACAACAACAATTGTATATAAGTTTAAAACATTTTTACTTGTGAGAAAACATGAAGGCATATATATATATATATATATATATATATATATATATATATATATATATATATATATATATATATATATATATATATATATATATATATATCGTCGAGATGTAGTCACTTCAGTCCAAGATGGTTGGTAACAGGAAGGAGTGGGGACTCTCTGCGACTGCCGTCGAGGGCTTTGTCACAGAAGCATCCAGCAGCGGTCCTACCCGGTTCAAAAGGTGGGGCGAAAAGAGGCCGGGACACAGCGTGCAAGCGTTTTTATGGGCTGACTCACGTGACCCCTAAGGGAGTAGGGGTTGGGATGCCTGATAGCCAATCCGTGAGACCCTTAAGGGACAAGGCTGCAGCCAGTCAGTGAGGGGCGTTAATAAATTCCAATGCACTTTTACGTCAGTTCTTCTTTCATTTTTATTTTTCATGTCTGGTTGCAAAACAAAGTTTCTAAATAAAGTGCTCAGAATAGAAAGCAATGAAACCAAAGACACTAGTCTTCGCGTAATCATCTAAAAAAGTAGAATCTTATTTGGGGAGGGGGGTAGCTGATGGTGTTAATCTACAAATTTACCATTATTATTATCTGTATCTTGTTTTTCGGTGCTTCTGATAAGATAATTTTTTTTCGGCCCTATTACAGGGCCGAAAAATAATTGTCTTTAATTTTGAAGAGGCAAATGACAGGGTGGGGGGGATAATTCAAAGTGTTCTCCCCAGAATTTATCTTCAAGAGTATTTTACTGTTATGCATTTTAATTAACTTAAAGTAAAGTAAAAAAAAAAATATTTATACGTAAAAATAATTTTAGGAATCCAACAATGACAACGTTTTATGGTATTCGGCATCAATAAAAATGAAAAACATTTATTGAAATAAGTTAAGCATCACAAAAAAATACATAAATGAAAGGAAAAATACATGGAACATGGGAAATAAAGCTTTTAAAATAAATGAAATCTCGGCACCTGAAATTAATCTGTGCGCTTGCAAAAAGTCTATTAGTTTGGCATTATCTCTGGTTAAATATAAAGTATCTTGCAAACTCAGAGCGTTAAAATCCATTTTTCGATAAATCCTGGGGAACACTTTGAATTATCTTCCCCTGTCATTTGACTCTTCAAAATTAAAGATAAAACATATTTTGGGGTCCTGTAATACAGAAGTACCTGTTTTTCTTTTCACAGTAAAACAAATCAATCTACTACATATCTGTTATATTGACAGTAGCAATAACCGACCAAATCTTTATAATTAGGGTAAAAACATTAACATTCTTTGATCGAGGGAAAGTACAGAATAGTTAACAAAACTCCCCTGCCCAGCCCTTCTTATATTAAAAATGTTTTTTTAAAATGGTAATATTATTATTTAGAAACTCATTCTTAACATAGGGAGATGGCTTTGTTAACTATTCTGTTCCTACATCGTCTTCTAATTTTGCATACCAATCGTCGACTATTTTCAATTGTTTATGAAAAAATTCAAACAGCATTTTGTCAACTAACGACAAACTAATGCAAATCGGTTTTGTTTTAAAAGAAAAATAAATCTTTAGTTGTCTCACTATTTTCAATCAATTACAAGGAAAATATTTGAGGAAAAAATATTTAGAAAGAACTAATCGTGTAATATACGCCCACAGGTACATTTTTTACGTTTGCGAAAATATATGCGGATATTAGACGGGGCTTTTACAACAATTCGAAAATGAATTTTAAAAAGCAACAAATATCTAATTAAATATTTAGAAATTAAAAAAAGAATAGGAATCAGTAATTGTAGAGGAATCAGGAAAAAGTTTGGAATCTTCCCATCACTAATAATAATAAAATAATATAATAATAGTAACAATAATAGTGATGATGATGATGACGACGACGACGACGACGATACATTCAAATGGAATTCGGAATGGAAAAGTGTGCACTGCTAGAAATGAAAAAGGGGAAACTGAAGACTGCTCAACCAAGTAGAGATGAGGACACTAGGCCAACATGATAACTGCAAATATTTAGGGGGTTTGGAAGCAGACCCAATCAAATTAACAGAAAATAAAGAGAAGATTGGAAACGAATACTCGAGAAGGCCAAGAAAACTTCTAGAAACTAAATTATATAGTAGGAATCTAGTAAAATGAATAAACACCTGTGCGGTATCACTAGTAATATATTCTGGTCCATTGATAGGCTGGACCAAAGAAGAACTTAGGCATCTTGAACAGAGGACTAGGAAATTAATGACTATGTGCAATGTACTACACACGAAGGATGATTTTGACCGACTCTACGAAAAAAAGAAGAGAAGGGGGAAGAGAAACAACTACATAAAAGAAAAGACTCACGAAAACACCTGGGCATGACTATGAAAAGAACATCTAAACAGAAAAACGGAATCGCTACTAACAGCCGCACACACAAAACAATGCGATTAGAACTAACTATATCAAAGCTAAGATAGAAAAACCCAGGAGAACAGCAAATGTGACTCTGTGGACAAAGAGATGAAACGGTAAATTACATAATAAGTTTATACAACAAACTATCCTAAAAAGAATACAAGAACAGACACGACTGTGTGGGGAAGGCAGTACACTGGAAACTATGCAAACGACTGCATTTGAAACACACAGAAAAATGGTACAGACACAAACCGAAGGCAGTACTGGAAAACAACAATCACAAAATCTTTTGGTGCGTTGAGGTACAAACAGATAAACTCATCCAAGCAAGGAGACCGGATGTCAACAAGAATAAAAAATCCTGCCAAATCGTAGATTATGTTGTCCTTGCAGACCACAGGTGGAAGATCAAGGAGCCAGAAAAACGAAGCAAATACATGGTACTTGCCAGCAAAACTGAGAATGATATAGTACATGAAGAAAGTCAACATAATGCGAATAATCGTAGGAGCACCAAGAACAGTCCTGAGAAAACTGGAAAAAATACTGGGAGAAATTGGAATCAAAGGGAAGACAGAAACCATACAACGTCCGGCAATGATGAAAACAGCTGAAATCTTAAGAAAAATCTTCGAATGCGGAAACCAATCCACATAAACTGCGAACGCTAGCTAGTCATATGAAACTTGCAATAGAAAGAAAACAAAAAGATAGAAAGAACATCCCCACATGAATCCAAGAGACTGAAACTGGAAAGAAATTCCATAAGCAACAATAATAATAATAATAATAATAATAATAATAATAATAATAATAATAATAATAATAATAATAATAATAATGGGGCTGATTATCTACGACACTCACACATGGATTTGATTATAGTGGTTTATGCATTGTTGAGAAAAAAACCCATTCACTTCAGTAGGTAAATAATGACTATATGATGTTTATATAGATGAAACGCATGAATACATGTGTATAAAAAATATATACTTTTATTATGGGCTATGTTACAGATAGTTCTTCGATTATTATATTATGAGTCCTATTTTGAAAAGGTGTACTTCAGCTAGTATGGATTGTGACTGAGGTCGGAATTATCTAGCGGGTGCATGTCGGGCTGACACAAACTTTGGGGAAACGAATCTGTTTTCCCACGAGTGAGTAACAGACAGGTAAACTTAAGATCAAGAGAACAAAGCATTTGGTGGAAATAAAGGTTGGAAATCGAGACCGACAGA